>JARHVA010003836.1:830000-1120000 GCA_037957365.1 Torreya grandis
TACAATTCAAAAAATAATAGATAAATCATAGGTGCATTACACATATAATGCACATCCTCCACAAGTCTATTATCATCCTATTGCATAGGCATAACATCCTTTGAATGGCATCATTATTATATATTATATTTTAGTGCCATATAGACCACTTATACCATTCATAGAGTGTGAAATAGTTAATGATGATTTTGATTTGTGATTTTTGTTCATTCAATCTTACATTGACCACCAACCTATATAGAGTACCATGGTTGATAACAGTTCCAATGTGAATATGTGCACTGTCACACTTCTTTCTCATCTTTGATAAATATATATAGATATATTTACTAATACAAAAATCATTAAGGTATTCAATGGTCACATTAAAATCTCTATTGGTGAGATCACATTACCTCTACACATTAGTCCAACACATGTGGCCAACAAGTTTACCATAGTACCTAGTGTAGGCATCTTTGATATGTTAGTGGGGTATCCTTAGATTCAACAACTTCATGTAGTTCTTTATATAATACTCAAATGTTTGAAATACATTTTTATAATTAGGTTATCATATTTTATGATATTCCATACAAATACCCTATACAACCAAAGGTTATTGTTCCTACAAAAGGATTGTAATTAAACAACCTAAAAAGATTCAATATCATTTTGTTTAGAGATTTTGATAAAATAAAACCATTGAAATCATACTCAATAATATCTTCTTCTATATTATTCACTACAAGATATTACAATATATAGGAGGATGATAACCTTATACAGGGAGTCAAATTTAATCACAAATGCCTTAAATCTCTCATATCCTAACAACTCTTAAAGAATCTACCGCAAGCCTATATTCTAATGAGTTGTGATAGCTCACATAAAACTCACATTATTCTCTCATAATTACATATTTATACTAACATAAAAATATAATTACTCACACATGCGAGTACTAAAAATGATTTTCCTAAGATTTACCCCCTTAGTGTGAACATGGATGAATAAAACATCTCTTGTTGATATTGCTCTCTAAAAAAATTACTTAAAATAGGTACAACTCTATCAAGTTGAATCTTTACCCTTGTTAATTCATAACTATGATCTAAATTTTGTGGATTTATTTCCATCCCCTAGGTTCCCAAATTATGAATCCTCTAGATTCCTCGAGCTCAGAACTATCTAGACAACCATTAATTTCAAGTTTACCTCAAAATATTATTCTAACCTAAAAGATTATGCTTCTTTAGAATATGAATATTTCTTAGATATTGTTTTACGGGATTATTAAACACAATGGAAATAAGAAAAAACATGTGAACACAGATGTACTTTTGTTCTTATTCTCAAACACACACCACACAACACTAAACTAAAAAAACAAAAACAAATACCACTAAAATAATTATATGGCATCATCATTAGTGACTGATGAGAGGATATTGAAAGTCCTCTAATGTCCATTGCATCCATCCTCCAATTTTTTGCTAGATAATTATAAAATTTTGCATTGAGGCTCAAATTGAAGCTCCACTCACATGTCATTTTTAGAATAAATTCCCCTCCATAATTTTGACATATTCCCATTAAAAATTAAACATTAGTTACCCTGATAATACATCTATTTATATAAGATGATTTGTAAATTTTAATAAATACATAAAATACAACTATAAACCATTGCCTTAAAACTATAATAAACACATTCCACTTTAAACAACATTCCCACCAATATCACTTTCTTTAAAAAAAAATTCACTTAAAATATGTATACCACCACTTTATGTTGTTGGGGTTCGATCTCTTGACTTATAACTTGCAAGAGATCTAGAAAAATAAAGTTGCCAAGTGGGATATGAAGGATTTAGTTTATTTAAATAAACTGATACTTAAATGATTAATTATCACCTATATAAAAATCACTAGATTAATAATACAACTAAGAAACTTTAAACAACTACTTAATTTATATGGCTACACATGTATTCAGATTTACTTTGACACTAACAACTTTGCATGTGAAATTTGGTGATGTGGATGCATGGGCAACCTAAATTGACATAGACATGATTGTATTACAAATGCAGGAAGCTACATAAATTGATAGGAAAAATTTATTTATGGTGCACTGGTGTATGTATATAAATGAAGCATGATATAGGTATATAGGCAGAGTAGTAGTTGAGTTGGAAGCTGATTTGATTTGATATGCCTTTTTAACACCTTTGATGTCTTATTGGTTGATGCTCAAGAGCGTTCCAAGGAAATATTTTTGGTAATCATTCTATAATGAAATTTTATCATGCATAGAAGATTCAAAAAATTATCATAGATGGAAAATATAAAATGGCATCACCTAAGTTGAGACTACAATGAAAACTAGATATATTTCTATAGATTAAACTGAGATACAAGGTAGATGAATTGATTATATGGTTTTATGTCTAGCTTGGGAGACATAATTCAAAACCTCTTCTAAATAATGGAATTCAACATGAGTAGGTCACAGATCTAATATGAATACTAAGATGAATGTAAGCCATAAAGTAAACATTTTTTCTAAACCCTTGAAAACTTTAAATTGTTCATCCAAATCTAGGAGAGATGTATGATAGTAAAATAAATATCTCTAACTATTGATTCAAAGCTAACTATTTATTCTTATATCATAAATCAAATAATGTGTAGTAAATAATTGTGACTATGGGAAAGGTCCCAATAGTTGTGCATGTTTCAACTATCGATTAGGGATTTTGTTAACATGTGCTCCATCAATGGAATATATTAGTGTGTATAAATATTAAAGTGCATTAGAAGCTAAACATGTAATATCTAATACTTGTTCAACATGTACTCTATAAAATTAAAAGTAACCAATCACATCTTGACAAGTAAGAATCAAGTATTGATACTCTAATTCACAACTATTGGCAATCCAAAGGTTAAGTTTTGGTCATAGGTTTAAAAAATACATTTTATGACCCCTCATAATAAAATCAATTATATCATAAAATGTATAAAGTTTTAGACCTTGAAACCTTAGTTATAAATAGTTAAGACTCTATATTAAAATGGGTAATTTTTTTGAAATCTAATGTGATGTTATGACACCTTAATTCATTATCTAAAATTAGGGGGCATGGTTACTGGGACCTTTCCCCTACCCTTTTAAAAATTAAAAGACCATTTTTGTTAATAAAATTCTTTCTCTAATACCAAATATTATTTTGTTCAGATATTTTGACAAAATAAAACCATCAAATCATACTCAATATATTATCTCTTATTTTATATTATTTATTATGAGATATTATAATAAATAGGAGGGTGATGTTTTTAATAAAAGGATCCAAATTTAATCACAAATCCCTTACATCTTTCATATTTTAATAAATCATAAAGACTCTCCCACAAACTTATCTTCTAGTGAGTTGTTATACCTCAAGTACAACTCACATTATTATCACACAATTACATATTTATACTAACATCACAATATAATTACTCATGCATGTGAGTATTAATTGGGATTTTCCTAACACAACTTACTTAGAACATTCAAAATCAAGTGGTTAACTTTTCAAAGAGACATATCCTTCAAAATCCACTTAATCAACAATTTGTCACAAATTCTATAAAGCCACTCTTTACTCTAATTCATCTTAGATTGTTATAACAAAGAACTAAGTGTTCCAGAAAGGAAACCAACATGTAGTTATTATTAAACTCCATGATTTATTTTGAAGAGACCTAGAGTTAAACATGCTAAAAAATAATACACAATATACTACAACTTATCATTATGACAATGGCCCTTATATTTCAAAATCAAATCATTTTTTTAGATTTTGAGTAGAGATTAGTTCTTTCATAGTGGAATGATAATTTCCATTTACAAGAGTTCATACTTACTATGATAGATACATGACATAATGATTTTTATGGTTAGTATGTTTCATTTCCATGTTCATAATAATTCAAAAATAAAAAAAATAGAATATTTAAGAAAATTATAAAAAATAGAACCTATGCATGCTTTGTATAGTTTATTTGCATCAATAGATTTATGCTTTAGTATTTATATATGTGTGTGTGTGTGTGTGTGTGTGTGTATACACACACACACATAGATCAAAAATATTTCACTAGTATACTTGAGTGTGTTACAACCAATATAGGTTGTTATTTATAGATGCAGTTACATGTGGTGATATTATCTCAGACCTATAAAATTTACATAAATAAAACCTCTCTAATCTAGATAGTATTACACTAAACTCTTGTCTAATTCCAATATACTTGTCCTAGTGTACACATGCTCTACCTTTTTAGATTAAAATTAGTAACATGACTAGTACAACTTACATCACAACAAGTTCACTGGGGGCATAATTTTGCACATAATTTATCATTATATGTCTACCCCTATTTTTCCTAATTTATTGAAATTTGCTTATGTAGATCAAATTCACTTATTCATGTATGATTTTCATTTTTACTTTCTTACTTCATGTCTCATGTGTATTCAACTTGTTTGTATTATGAACATTTTAACATGTCCTTGATTTTAGATATAAGCCTTATTATATGCTTATGTGTGTGTGAGTGACATTTTAACATGTCTCTTGTAAGTGGTGCATTGGCATTCTTACATGTTTTGTGTGATTTTACATGTACTCTTTATAAGTGCACATCATGCCCATGACTCTTATTTGTTCAAATTTTTGAGGCCATGATGGACATAATGCATCTTCCCAATTTTTTGATGCCATGATGGATATCATGCATCATACTTGATTTTATCTATTTTATTTTTAAATGATTAATATATTATCCAATTTCATTACATTTCTCATTGCTAACATCTATTTAGACATGACACTATGTATGTTTGGTTATACATGCTAATTACATTAACATATTTCTCAGTTTATCCATAATGATGCAATGATCTATAATGTTATCATTATTAATCTAGATTTAGATTTTAAATTTATATAAAATCATTTGTATAACTTTCATTTTTTTAGATAAGTTATTGTGCATGCTTCACAACTCACCTCAAAAGAGGGGGCATACATAGTGGCTTGTCTTAGAGACCAAGCTAAAACAATACACTACATAGACATGAAAAGACATTTTTTCTTAGTTGATCATAGTTCATATCCATATTTCACTTAGAAATTAATTATAGGCATCTAATTCTCATCCCCTATTGTGTTGTAATTGCAAATCAGAATGGCTTTCTATAATGACACACAAATTGGACCAAAAACCATCAAAATGCCCAAAATATTACACACACTTGATGTGCATCTTATAAACTACATAAACACATCCATAACTGGTGAAATACAATTTACATAATCATCACCTTATTTTGATTAATCTCTAGTCAAATCATGACCTAAAAAAATGATCTTTTTGACCATTTGTGCATAAAAATTTATTAAATTCTAAGAATTGTGAAAAGGCTAATCATGATTACTTAAATAAGTAAATCCAAATTTAAAGGATAAGTGAAAAATATATGGAAATTTTAATGAATATCTAATTTTTAAAATTCATAAATTCAAAAAAATATCTGAAAGTGACATCAACATGACATCATCAATCACAAAAGTCATGAATCCAAAATATCAACATAAATGCAACAAATATCCAAATTTAGAAAGCCCTACCTATTAATTGTAATATTAAATCTAAAATTGAATGATTTTAGTCCACCAAAATTAAATCATCTTGGGCCATGGATTTTCATTGGGAGATGGATTCTCCTTATCAATTTACCAAGCCTATAATTACAAGGGTTGTCATAGACCAGTAACAAGATTTTTAGTGTAAAGATGTAATGTAGAATTTATTCTAAAGATTTAACAATTTATTCTATTTTCATTCATAAACAAATCCAAATGGTGCATTAGGATAGGTTAGAGGAACTTGCCCAACTATATTTTTAAATATTTTTAGCTCTATATCTAGTTACAAACATGCATGTGGACCGATCTTGATAGGAAATTCATGAAAAAGGTATAGCTTGTTTAGTTTTTGCTCTTTACTTCACTGACCTTGCCTAATCAAGGAAGTAGACGTAATATGCTAGGTCTTTATGTATTTTCTTGATTTTACTCACTAATGAATGGAATAGCCTATTTTGTTATCCTATTCCACATTTTGCATGCCTGGTGGGACTGTGATTTTGGTTTACCTAACATTTCATGATGCACATCTTTTGCCTTATTCAAAATACAAAACCATTTCAAGAAGTAGCTATTACCTAAAGTCAACCCCTTGTTCAAAATACAAAATCAACCATTACGTCATCTAGTAAATATAAGGGACAACTTGTTGACCCATCCCAACATGAACAAATCATTACTTCTAAAATATAACAAATTAGCCAATGATATACCAATCAACTAGTAGCTGATTTAACTACTTATTTAGCAGTAATGTCATTCAATAATACCACATTCATATAGAAAAATCAAATTATTAAGTAACCAAAATAACCCATAGACAATGATACATCTAATATAGACCCATTGGCTTCATCTAAACATGACATTCCAATAAATGCTATGAAAAAAGTTCCACTTGACACATAACATACATTTTTCAACCACCAAGAGATCCTTTATTATGCATAATAAGTGACAAAAAATGTGTAATGAGTGCCAAAAAATACACAACAAGTGTCAAATAATGCACAAGTGACAAAAAATTCACAACAATAGGTTGATAATCCACCACCACAAAAAACATTGGGAAGTTCCCAACACATGTTACCTAATTCATATAATGTGTAAAAATAACACCTTATTGTGAACCAAAAGAAATTTCCTCAAAACCATCAATAAATTCCTCAAAACTAATAAAAATCCCCTAAAATTAGAAATAATAGATCCCTTACAATTTGTAATAATAGTTTCCTCTAAATCAATAATGTCTTATGTATTCTAATCTATATCTAAACCAACAAAAATTCCCTTGCCAAAATTAGAATGTAGGTTATAGGTTGAATATTCCTAACATAACCAAAAAAAGGGGAGCCATTCCTACTTACACTAGTGATAACCAAGGCCATCAAACATATCAAAATACCTTTCCTTCATCACAAAATTCTCCCAATATCTGAGAGTGGAATGCAATGAAGGAAATTATCTTTTGACTTCAAGCAGGTAACCAAGCACTCAAGAAGTATAAATTTGATGAAAATTTTCCTTATCCTTTTGACCTCAACTTTATCTAAGTACCTTTCCCCCTATTTCAAACTGCCAATGTTTGATAAATACAAAGGGAAAGGTGACCCAAAAGAACATTTATAAGGATTCTTCATTGCATGCCAAGAAGTAGCTTACAATAGTATATATTTGCTTCACTTGTTTCCACACATTTTGGGTGGATAATCTTTGGAGTGGATTCTTAAACTAAAAAAAGGGTTAGGAACCAGTTTTGATGATTTATCAATAAATTTTATCAACCAATTCTCATACAACATAGAGCATGAGCTAACAATACCATATTTGTGAAATGCCAAGTAACAAGGAGGAGAAAACTTCTTAGCTTATTTACAAAGGTGGAGAGACCTAGCTATTCAGTTTTACATAATTTTCTAGATAAATAATTAGCAATTATTTTTTCATAGAACTTAAATTTTGAAGTTACACATGTAAACATCCAATTCCTAACACTATTTATGTTGAAATTGTCAATCTTACTCAAATTACATTCAAATGCCCAATTTATGCCAAAATAACTAAAAACACACTAAATGGTTCAAGATTGTCATATACAAGTGCTGATTTAGGCCAATGTATCCTTAAATAGGACAATACATTTTATGTGATTCCTAACTTTAATCAATTCATTTTGAGTCAAAATGATGATTTTACCTAGATGTGCTCTAGATCACTCTTTTCTTATAATTCATTAGTACATGTCACATACCTTTGCTATTTTTGGTCGATAACATACTAAATGGGAATAAGGTCTAAATTCATCTAACATCACCTTCCAAATCTTCCCGAGTCAAATTATGAACTAGTAATATGACTTTTTGACCATTTTAATTAATTGAGCACCAATTTCCAAAGAACTATACTAAAATTGATTAATCTTGTTTAAGCTAATTAATTTAAATCAAGAGCTTAAGTGGATTTTTCATGGAGGTTATTGATTATTTCATTATTAGAAATTGATTCTCAATATCTGCATCACCTAGTGACATGATCTATGGGGTGGCATCCATAAACCATAAATGTAATAAATATCAAGATTATGGACACCCATGCCTAATTAATTCCCCTTCCTCCCAAATAATTATGAGGATATTTATGGATTTAATTACAAATATTAGATTAATTCATGGCCACATATCTCAATGTTGAGATGGATGGTCATGGTTGATCCTGACCCATTTGAAAAATCTATAAATAGAGGGGCATAAAACCTCATTTTTAAGCTAAGTTATTGTAAACTTATAATGAAAAATTATCTCCACAACCTTTTGTGTTGATCATTGTGTTTTATTTTCAAGCTTCATTTGATAGGCATAGATTATATTTATTTTCTTGATCCTAGCTTATGCATAGTGATCTTGAGACAATGGAGGATCTTGGCATCCATTGTTGGCAAAGACAAGAACACTATATCAAGGGGAAAAACATGCTTGGATCCATTTTTGGATGGTGGAATCATTTGGGAAGGTAATTGGTATTGATTTTTTCCAATTTGTTTTTCATTATCATTTGCAAACCCTATTGGAATAGGATGGCTTAGTTTGTTAAGTTCTTTATGCATTTTTCATGGATTTATTGACTAATGTTTGACTAACCAACTTTGTAATCCAATCCTACATCTTGGCATGCCCAGTGGGACCATTGAGTCCATTCAAGCAAGGAAGATATCATGGAAATTTTAAGTTTCCATTTTAGTCATTAAAAAGTCCTTTAAATAATTTCTATGCTTATTTTCCTATGTTTCTAATGTTTTTTGTGTACACATAGGTCACATAGTAACTAGCGACGGTTCTTAGTGACCGTTGATGATTAAGTCCAACCAGCCATGATCTGGTTATAGGGGAAATATAGCCTATTTTTTTATTTTGATATTTATTCAAGTTTATTTTTAACAATTTGGATTTTTTGAGTCTCTGGTCTGAACATAGTTTTGATCCAAAAGTTTAAATTCTATAGATTTTATCCTAACAACTATTTTGAATCATAATGTTGTTGACTTTGGGTTTATAGGTAACCATCAAAGGTTGTTTTTGACCTACCACGATTGGTTATCAACTAGTGATGGTCTTGTAGGAATCGATACCAGTTAATAGTGACTGATAATGATCTTTGTGTTTTCTAAAAAACATAGCCCTGAGAGAATGTTTTCCAAAGTTACTTATTTCAAAAGTGAAAGTGCTTCAAATATAAACAAAACTCTCTAATATTTTATGCAGGACCCACAAGGAAAGTGATTAATTTGAGATTAATTAAGTGTTTTTAACCTCTTTTTTGGTGCTTAAAAAGAACTAGGAACTTTCCTTTGGTGTTTAAGATAAAAAGTTATTTATGTTGAGTGTTTTGTGATTGTTTTTCAAAAAAATTTACAACTTAAATCTAAAGGGCCAAAGAACATCACCAAATACTTCAATTTGATGATTTAATACCAAACTCACTTCAAAGTTTTGTTTTGTATAAGTCATCTATAATTTGTTTGAGTAAAAAGGAATTTGTGTGTGTATGCTCTCCCCCTATCCCCTATAGGGAACTTGTGGGATCAAAACCACCAATTTCATTACAAATTTTTCCTTTGTCCAAGGAATAAAAAGGAAGTTTTTTAGGCATTCCCAAAAACTCACATGGTTTGGGTGATCTAAAAAAACTATAAAGCCTTTTTACTTAGATTTTTATTTTATGCATTTTGGCTTGTGAGGGGGACTTCATTACCTCCCATAGGTTATTTAGGGAAGCTTTGACCTAGGGATTCATCTCATAGTATCATTTTCAGCCCCTTTACATGGGGGGTATATAAATTGGGATCACCCTATTAGGATGATGGTTTGAGCGGTTAAACCATCTCTCTTAGTGGCAAGCTAAGCCCAAAATGTGTGATCATTTTGGACATCGCACTACACTAAGTGATAGATTTAGTGGTATCTTTTTACAAGTCATTTTTTATGGATCGAATTGATATGTTGCTTCTCTCATGTGCTAACATGAAAGTTGGTGCACATGGGATCCATCTAGACGGTAAAAAATTGTAGAGTTTTAGTTAAACCCCACTTATCATAGAAATATTGTTGATGTGAGGTTCACCCTAAGGTCCATGTCATCTTATTGCTCGTGTGAAATACTCTACCATATAATGTTATTTTATTTTAGATGAACACTTAATTTCCTCTCAAGTGTACGTATAAAGATGGACTTCAACAATATCTTGTAACCTTGTTAGTTTAGGGATTAGGAAAATTACTTAGTTGTATTTGTCTATTTTGGTCTTAGATTACTTATATTTGAGTTGAAACTAGCTTGTTAACAAAGGTCATAACTAAAACACATTGTCCACAATTTCTTGAATAAGGAGGCGTTATGTTGTCCAAGTGAAAATCAATCTTTTCCTCATTTAAATTTGTCATCTTAAACATTGTGTCATATCATATAATTGGTGTAGTTATGCTTCCCATTTGAGTCTAGACTAATTTAAAATTTTTTTTAAGTCCATTGATAGTTAAAATTCAAAATTGCACTTTTATAAGTTCATAAGGTTGATGTGTTAAATTGGATACCCCATTTACACTTTACTTGAGGGAACTTGGGTTTAATTTCTAATTTGGATTAAGGGCTGATTATAGACTCATTATCACATTGTCATCATTAGTGGACTCAATTCATCTTGTGTATCACTCACACTTTGAGTCCTACACCATATTTTACACTAGCATCCTATTACCATGTGGTGATGTTGTGTTGCCCATTTGGTTCTACTTTTATACTTAGGAATTATTTCATGTTTCCATATCTTGAGTTTATTGGTTTGCATTATCTCCTTCTTAATTTGAAGGGATTTCTTCTAGTTTTATAGTAGCAACTCATAAAAATTAAACTAGATTTTAGGGTATTAATGTATCATAAAAATCTAGGCTTTGGTGTACTAGTTCTCACCTTGAATTTTTGAGTTATCATAACCTATTTTGATTTATACAATTTAAACCCTACCCAAAGTAGAGTAAATTCATGAATACATTCTTTTAATTGTGTGTGGTTCCATGCTACCCTCATTTTATAGTCTTTTTGGTTCCTTAGTCATTTTTTTGGAATAAATATCAAAATCCATACCATGTTTAAACATTTTCCAACATTGATCCAAATCTAGTCAAACGTATAGAGCAACCCTTTTTAGACATGACTCAAAGGTTCACTTGTAGTGGGGTTGCTTATGGCCCTAGTTATGAGGATGAGTACTTTTATGATGGTCAAGACAATTCCATTATCTTTGAGGACATTCCTATAATGGTAGGATCTAAGGAAGAGTATACTGAGTATAAAGAGAACTAAGATGAAGCATTCCTTAGGTTGATAGAATCTGGTGCTAGACTACCCTTAGATTTTCTTATGGAGAAATTATACACCTTATTTAGAGAAGGAGAACAACAATGAAAGAATTTTTTCATGAACATTTCAAACACAAACATACTTTCTTCCTATAACAAAGATAAGGAAATACTTGTATATTTAAAACCAATCGATCAAGATCTTATCACCAAGATTAAGAAAATAAGTCAACGATATGTTGAATAACTTATCATAGATTTAAATAACTATGTATTTTATACTTTAATTCATAATTATGCTTCCAAATAACATGGAAATGTGATTTAACCTATACAATAAACATTGGTTTAGAACACAACAATGATTTATCAAGGTGTCTCAAATGAATAGAGAAAGATGCAAGAGGTTGTGCAAAATGTTTCACTAGACATAGAATAGAAATTATTTAACCCTAAAGAACCTTTGTCACTTTATAAACATAAAGACCCAAACATTAAATTTGAATTTAGGATATCCCTCAAGAAAATTTGGCTAGTTTATATAAACCAACATTTACAATGGTAAATAGATAAAGGACTCCCCAAAACTAGTAAAACATGGTTGATTCAAGGCAACAGATTCCTAGGAATCAACCGCTTACCTAATCAAATCAAGGAGTAAACCAAAACCAATTCAAGGATCATAGGGTGTACATCTCTACCAAATCCATGCAACAACAGGGGTACATACCACCCTAATAGTAACAATATGGGCACATACCACCCCAACATCAATAACAGGGGCACATTCCACCCCAACAATAGCAAGGGCACATATCACCCCTACAGAATTATATTCCACCCATGAATGCACCAAACACACAAGAGTGGAAATCCATGAAAGATATTGTGACACAATTAGAGACCAATAATAGAGTTAATAAATACAAGATTGATGAGATATGTCCATATCCATTTGATCTATCTATTCTCTAGGTCCCATTTCTATCTCATTTTGAGGCACCAAAGTTTGATAAATACAAAGGAAAGTGGGACCCACATGAACACATTCAGGTATTTTTTATATTATGCTAAGAGGTTTCTTATAGTAATGTGTACTTACTTTGATTGTTCTTGTAAATTTTAGCATGGAAAGCTTTAGATTGGCTGCTTAAGTTACCTAAGGGATCAATTGTAGATAGGAATAACTTATTGAAAAAGTTTGTTAACCATTTTTCGTACAACATAGAGCATGAATTGATCATTATTGACTTGTGCAAAGCCAAATAGCATGATGGAGAGAGCTTCATCACATACCTACACATATGGAGAGAATTAGTGGGTCACTTTCAACATAATTTTATAGATAAATAGTAGGTAGACATATTTTCACATAACTTACATCCTAAGGTCATGCACAATATACAACTTGATTGTGCTAACTCATTTGAGGAAATTATAGATAATGATGTACATATTGAGAAAGATCTTATTGCCAAGGGCCTTGTCAAGACTTTTGTATAGGTTCAAACTTCAATTCTGACCTAATCTTCTAGTCTAATAGTTGTGCAAGATAAGCCTAAGGGATTTAACATGAATAAGAACATGGTTAGAAATGGGGTGACTAAAACAAGACATGTACAAATGACGCAGGCTTTGCCAACCCCAAACATACAATTAGATCCTCCTAATCCACCACCTAATTTATAGAGAAAACCTCTATAGAGGACAAACCATGGCAATTTTAGGGTCGCAAATTGGGATGACCAATTGAAATAGTGTTATAAAAGCTCATAACAACTAATCTAATTGTATTTCTAATAACAAGGCCATTTCATCAAGATCAACCAAAACCAAATTGGTATAAAGAAAATGAATGGTGCAACTTTCATCATGTTTTTGGTCATGGTGCCTATTGTTACATCCAATTACAAAATATTATTGAAGATCTCATTAAGAGTGGAAAAGTTGAGATTAAATTGACCCCTTATGAAGACACTAATCAGGATATGGGAATCTATAAGGACCCCTTTTCTTGACATAATCAACCACCACCAAGGAACAACCAAAACTAAGGACAGAGGTAGAATCAAAACTAAAATTAGGGTTAAAATCATAATTAGCATGAGTATAATCATGATCATAATACCCATACTAATAATTTGGGTTATAAAAACATGCCTTACAACTATAACAACATCGTTAGATGCATTTATACAACCCACATTACCACTGTTACTGTCAAACCACATGAACCATCTCATGCTCCTCATAGTACAAGACACATTATTATAGGGTCAACATCCTCTCTCTCTAGTAATACCATATAGTTTCTCACAATTCTATTTCAACTACATTTGCATTTGTTACTATTTTTGGACAACACCCCTCTTCTAATTATAATGGCTCCTTATCGAATCAAAATTAAAGTTTTGTAACTAAACACCCACGAGTCACCCTCTAAGGCCCTTTGCCTTCATATTTTTATTATATTGGCTCCTTTCCACCTTTAGGTTGTGCATTTGAAAATAAATTCTCATGAGTCAATCTCTAGGGCCCTTTGCCTACTTATTCCATAGAACCCAATATGAAAATTATGCCAACAGATCTAAATCTGATTACTATACCAATGAAATCCAAGCCATCTCATCCTAATGTTGAAAAACCTTATAGTCTAGTAGACCAATTGAGTAAGACCCTTGCACATATTTCCATTTTGGATCTCTTATAGACATTTGAAATCCATACAACTATCCTAAACAATCTTTTGTAACAATCCACTATCACCAATGATATAAATCCTAAATAGTTCTAGAACCTTATGGAACATTTGTTTTCATTTTTTTAAGTCATGTTTGATCAAAAACACATGTCTACACTTAGACTGAGCCATAAAAACCCATTGTACATGTAAGTAATCATTAAAAACCATAAGATCAAGTAGGTTCTTATATATAATGGTTTAGGGATAAACATCATATCTCTTAATTTGGTACAAATATTGGGCTATGTTGTGAAAGACATTAAACCAAAGACAATCACCATCAAGGCTTATGGCAACATCAAAAGGGAGTCTACTGGTATTATTTAGTTTCCAATCATTATTGGGTCCATTCCACATCATATATTACTTCATATTTTGAGCATTGAACTACCTTATAACATACTTCTTGGTCATGCTCAAATCCATGAAGTACAAGTTGTTCCCTCCACCTTGCATTAGTTCCTAAAGTTTCCCCATGATGGGATTGAGGTTACTATTCTTGTTGATCAACAACCTTATGAGTATTGCAAACATCTTGAGGCTGAGTTTCGTAATTATAACTATTGTCTAGGTTCTAAATTCATTACAAAGAAGAACAAGGCCATAGTTTCACATCTACCTCCATCCAATTATATCAACCCTAGTGATCTCAATTCCACTTCGGTTGATCCATTTACCACAACTATTACAAAGCATGTTGTTATTAAAGATGTGGGCATTTCCATGTATAGTCTTAAAGATGCCTTCCATGTTTTAATGTTTCCTAAAACTCAAAAAACATTTGGTAAGCCTAAACCTTAAAATAATCCTAATGAACCCATAATGATTTGGAAATAGAAGAATAAATAATGAAAAATACCTATGGTTTTTGTACTTTCTATCATGCCAAAGAAAGATTGAGAGGCTTTTACCGAGGGAGACTAGTTATATTCTGAAGGTCTTGATGATTGATTTCAAAATCCAAAGTATCATATACCTAATCAGATCATGGATCATCTTGATTATGTAGGAAAAGGCCTTGGCCCATGAATGCAAGGAATCTTATAACCCTTATCAGCTAGAGTACCTAATTTGAATCATGGTCTTGGATTTATACCACCTAGGGGTAACCTCATAACTTTTGATAGTGATTCTTCCAAATTGAATAGTGATGAGACTCTTGACAATAATTCAACATCCGATTATAGCCTTTTTTATGGGTTTGATGACACAAACCTATTTGATTCTAATGCCATTTTAACCTTAACTATTGGAACTTCCTATTATAAAGTAATATCTACCAATGGATCTTCCCTTAATAAAGCAAAACCTATACCTTTATTGGATATTCCCATCCTAAAGCAAACCATCATTATTCCCTATGTATTTTCCATCCCAAACTCATTGATTGGGTCCAATAAAATTTGATCATATGGCTTGATGAGTTTAAAAATGAAGAATCAATTATAGAATACATAGGCCTACGATATGTATTGCCCATTGGCGATCACAAACAAGGTTTTGATTTTTCATTGGATCCTTTTACCTTCTTTGGAGAGCAAGAATTTTTTTTTGGTCATAATAAAGATAAAAAATAAAGATCTTTGGGTGAAAACCTCTTTGAGGTGCTCATTGATCAAAGAAAAAGTAAATACAAAGATAAGACTTTAAGTGAAAACCTATTTTAAGTGCTCTCAGGTGGGGAAGTTTTCTCATCCCCTCAGGAAGTAGAAGGTCCATCTAGCCTAGGTTTTATAGCCAATACAACCATCTCTTCAGAATAACAATAATTTTTTGAGCATCTCGCTCTTGACTTTTTAGAGGTTTTTGCTATTTGGCCTTTACTTGAGATGGTGGATTCTGATTCATCACACTATCCAAAACTTTGGGAGGAACAACAAGAAGATGTAGCACAAGAAGATGATCATGATCATACCTTAGCTATAATTTTAGAAGATGGATCCACACTCCTTGTGGAAAACATAATAAAAGTAAACCTGGGAACCTATGAGGATCCCCAAATTGTTTATCTTGGAGCTTCCCTTGCTGAAGTAGAATGTGAACATATTATATCCCTCATAAGGGATTATATTGACATATTTGCATGGGCATACTCTGACATGCTAGGATTAGAGCTAGATTTAGTTGTGCATCACCTTGTTGTCCATCTTGATGCCAAAATAGTCAAGCAAAAAATGAGGAAGATGCATTCATGCATCACCCTATTGGTTAAAGCAAAACTAGAAAATTTTTTAGGAGTAGGTTTCATTAGATCATTCGATTATTTTGAATGGATTTCAAACATATTCACAGTGCATAAAAATACCTAGGTATAGGTATTTGTACTAATTTTAGAGATATCAACAAAACATGTCCCAAAGATGATTTTACTCTACCCAACATTGACATGATCATCAAATCAATTGTTGGATATGATATGTTGACCTTAATAGATGGATTTTTAGGATATAATTATATTAAGATAGCCCAAGAAGATCAACACAATACTACCTTCACCACTCCTTGGGGAACATTCTATTACTAAGTCATGTCATTTGGCTTGAATAATGTTGGAGCCACATATCAACATGATATGAATATAATATTCCATGACATGATGCATGACATTGTTGAAGACTATGTTGATGACATACTATCAAAATCAAGAATAAGAGTTGGACATTCTAATGTTCTATGAAGAATATTTGAGAGGCTTTGTGAATATAAAGTCTACCTGAATCCTAAGAAGTGTGTCTTTGGAGTCACTTCAAGGAAATTTATAGGTTTGATTGTATCATAAAGAGGGATCAAATTCAACCCTACCAAGGTCAAGGACATTGTGTGAATGCCTCCACTAAACAATCTTAAACAATTGTGAAGTGTGCAAGGAAAGATCCAATTTATACGTAGGTTCATTTTTTAATTGGCAGATAAGTGCCACCCATTTACCCATTTCTTGAAGAAAGGGATCATGTTTCAATGGGATGAATATTTTTAGGTATCATTTGTGAAACTCAAGACATATTTAGCATATCCACCCATCTTAAGACCATTAACACCTAGACAGCCATTGCTTCTTTACATATCAACAATAGAGTATGTATTGGGGGCACTTTTGGCCCAACATGATGATCATAGTAAAGAACATGTAGTATATTATTTAGACAACACTCTAGTGGCTTATCAACATAATTATACACCTATTAATAAGGTGAGTTTATTTATGGTGTTTTCTAGCCAAAAATTGTGATATTATATGATAAAAAGCAAAACTATTATCATCACCAAGGTGGATCCTCTCAAATTATTATTATCCAAAGTAGCTCTTCAAGGATGCATGGCTAAGTGGGTTATGCTCCTAGGTGAATTTGACGTTGACTATTAAAATCAGAAGGTAATCAAGGGGAAGATTATTCTTGATCAACTTGTAGATGCCCCTATTAAAGACACTCAATCACTCAAATTCAAATTTCTAGATGATTATATTATGGAAATAAAATAAGCATCGTAGGAACCTAAATAATGGAACCTATATTTTGATGGATCCTTTACATCCCATAGATCTAGAGCTGACATATTATTGATTACACCCCAAGGGGATTTGATTCCCAAATAATTTCATATAAAGTTTCATTGTATGAACAATATGGTTTAGTATAAGGCATTGATTACAGGGCTTCACCTTGCTATACAGTGGGATATTTAGAGTTTAAATTTTTAAAGTGATTCACAATTAATCATCAATTAGACCACTGATCAATATTAAAGTAGAGAGACAAGTTTGTTCCTTACAAGAAAATTGTTGATAATCTCAAAGGTCATTTTAATTCTTTATAATTTGAACAAGTTTTAAGGGCCAACAACAGATCAGTCGATGCAATGGAAATGATTTGTTCCATGATAGAAATTGATGGCAACACTAAAAAGTATCAATTTTTGATTGAGAATCTTCTATAGCTTGTACATAATATATCATATTCAAAAAGGGCATGCACCATTGTTGGTCCCAATCCCCCACCTAAATTACCATGGTTCTAAGACTTTTATAACTACTTCCATGATCACATTTTCCCTATTGACCTATCCAATAATAGATATAAACTCATCTTTCAAAATTTATCACATTATACCCTCCTTAGAAACATGTTTTATCATAAAGGCTATGATGGAATGCTTATTCATTATTTATCTTCAGGATAATCCAAGATAACGCTAAGGGAGGTTCATGAAGGAATGTGTGGGGCCCACAACAATGGTGTAATCTTAGAAAATAAGCTCTTCAAAATAGGATATTATTGGCCAAAATGGAGATTGATGATTAAAATTATTTAAGGAAGTGTGTTCCTAATCAAAAACATGGAAATTTAAAACCAACACCTTATTTACCACTATAGTCAATCACAACACCATGGTCATTCTCAACATGGGGACTCGATCTCATCAATAAAATAAACCCAACATCTTCAAATGGTCATAAGCATATCCTAATTACTACCAAGTATTTTACTAAGTGGATTGAGGCCATTCCTCTCACTTATGTCATCAGGAAGTAGATAGACAAATTCATCTAGTACCATATCATCTATCGATATGGCATCCCAGCTTGCCTTATATTTGATAATGGTGGATCCTTTGTAAATAGAGATGTCAAATACCTTTGAGAAAAATTCAAAATCAAGCACAATAAATTAACTTCATATAAATTGAAAGGTAATAGACAAGTTAAGGCATCAAACAATACCATTGTAGCCATTTTAAAGAAGATTTCCAATGATATTGGCCATAATTGTCACTTACAAATCTTTCCTACCCTACAAGCTTACAAAACCAATCATCAAACCCTAATAGGATGCACTCTATGCTCCCTTATTTATGGTATAAAAGCTATTATACTGCTCAAGATCAAGCTACCATCATTGTGAGTATCACTAGAGAATATTGAAGATAATGAGGATTATAGAGTCTCAAGGCTACAAGAACTATCACTTCTTGATGGTAAGCATTTAGCTACCCTAGAAAACTTGCAAGCCTATTAGAACATATTGTGGAGAAGCTAAAATAAGTGTGTTCTCCCTTGGGAGTTTGAGATTGGTAAATTGGTCTTGAAATAGAACCAAAAGAACACAAATGTTGAATGTAAGAAAAAAGGTAAATTTCAACCTAACTGGTTAGGACCATATGTTATCATGGTGAACTATGGATTAGGGGCATATCGACTAGCTACTCCAAATGGTGAAGAAATTCCATACCCCATAAAAATTGTGTACCTAAAGAGGTTCTTTGTGTGAATAACTTCAAACCATTATCTACAAGATCCCTTACTTATTACCATGTCACACTCTTTTTTTTTGCAAGCAAATAAAGTTCTGCTAGCTTGCCATGTCGTAAGTCATCTCATCTCACCAACTTGCCATTTTTCAAGACCAATATCATTTTTCAAGTCTTCACTTTTATTATAAAACATTAATAATATATTTCTCATCATCATCATGTATTATATCCCACTTCTTTGGAGAACTAAATTTGGCCTAAAGTTTAGGTTGGAACATGCATCCATAGAACCATGTAGGCATCATCCACTTATCTTGTACATCTAGAGTTAGCTCGACCAACACCTTCCTTTTATTTTCTTCCCCATTTCTTCAATAATTATTCCTCTTTAATTAGGGAAAAAATTTAATTTCCTTGTTCTTTATTACACTATGATGAAAATTAATGCCTCTACTACTTGTGCCCTAACACTTGTTTTTGAACTACACTAACTTGGTTTTTGTTTATGTGTGTTTATTTTAGTTTTATTAGTGTTTTATTGTTTTTTTTGGTATTTTGTTATGCTTTTATTGTCTCTTCATTTATTTATTCTTTTCTCCTTTTATTACTTCTTATCTCACCTTGGTCTTATGTTTCCTTGTTTGATTTTGCTATTCTCTTTTACTTTTAAGAACATCTTGATGCTCCACATGAATCTTGATTATTTATATCTTGATCTCATGTTATTAAGTTGTTCTTATTTTATTTTAAACATTCTTATTCCTACTTGAATCCTGATTGTTCATATCTTGATTTTCATTTGAGCACATTTATGTTTATCTTTTTATTTATCTTTACTTTTTTGTTTAAATGTAAATAGTTGGAACTCTAGTTTTGGTCATTATTTTACTATTATCCTTAGTTATAGGTATTAAAATTTGAATCAGCTCTGTGCAATTGAAATAAAATGTCATTATGAGTTTTTCATAATTATGATGCCCAATTTATTTTTCTATAGCAAGCACTTTGTGCTCTAAATTTAAGTCTTAATGTCAACACAACTCTAATGAATAGATCTCAAGATCACTATGCATAAACTAGGCTCAATAAATTTAGCACCTGATTCTATGCTTAGATGTGCATCTCTTTGCATAGATCATGAGTCTAATCAATTTCTTAGTCATTTTTCATTATCCCTCATTCCATTCTCTCCTAATTTTGATTTAACTACATTGGCTTGAGTTCTATTTAGATTATATAGGTAACGCTTTGATACATGATGTATCTCAGGTCAGCTCGACGATCTTTTTTATTCTTTTCATCCCTTTCATCACTTTGTGTATTCTCATATGCCTAGTTTTTTATGGCTTTTTCTATGCCAATGTACTATCACGTCTATGTTTGTACTCACTCACTTTAATATATGTTTTAGGTTATATCCTTGAGCTAATTACTTGCCAATTTGCCCATGTTGGGGCATAAAATTTAAACCAAGTCATAAATATAAATAAGCCATATGGGGGCAAGACCATTATTTATTCTTTATCTATGATCAAAATTGGCCCTACTAGGGCACAATTATCTTATCATGATCACATCTACTCTACTAGGGAACTTCTTATTATCATCTAGTTAGAGGCCATGTTCTCTTTTTCTTCTAATTCTAAATTCTCCACATTACTTCCAACAATGGTAATGTTTTAGTGGGAAAATTATCTTGGGATTGATTAATGTCATAAGTGCATAGCTTGCACTCTCAAATTAGGTGCATTTAAAGTGTGCCACTTACATGTTTGGATTGAATCCTTCCCATCCCCCCATATTTGGGGCCCATTATACCTCTAATTATATTTTGATCATTGATGGTAACCATGCGTGCAAGTAATATATCATATGGATGTGATCTATCCCATGGGTAAATCTCTCACTTTCCCTCTCTTTTGAAGATTCCATACTTCTCTTTCATCTTAGTATGTCTTCTCAAGGGGGCATCATGGGTCATTTCTAATTTCTTATTGACAATTATTTTCTTTGAAAAGATGTTGCTTTTCCTGAATATCTTGCTACATATTATAAAATATGGGAAAAATGTAGACATCTAATTCTTAACACTATTTATGTTAAAATTGTCAATCTTACTCTAATTACATTCAAATGCCCAATTTAGGCCAAAATCTCTAAAAACACACTAAATGGTTCGAGCTTGTCATATACAAGTGTTAATTTAGGCCAATGTATCCCTAAATGGGGCAATGCATTTTATGTGATTCCTAACTTTGATCAATTTATTTCAAGTCAAAATGATGATTTTGCCTTTTTGTGCTTTAGATCAATCTTTTCTTCTAATTCATTAGTACATGTCATGTACCTTTGTTATTTTGTGTTGACAACATCATAAGTGGGAATACAGTCTGAACACATCTAACATCACCTTATAATTCTTCTCGACTAAAATTATGACCCAATAATATGAGTTTCTAACCATTTTGATTAATTGAGCACCAATTTCCAAACAATTATACTAAAATTTATTAATCTTGTTTAAGATAATTATTTCAAATCAAGAGCTTAAGTGGATTTTCCATAGAGGTTATTGATTATTTCATTATTGAAAATTTATTCTCAATATTTGCATCACCTAGTGACATGATCTATGGGGTGGCATCCATAAGCCATAAATGCAATAAATATCAATATTATGGACACCCATTCCTAATTAATGCCCCTTCTTACCAAATCATTATGAGGATATTTATGTATTTAATTGCAAATATTAGATTAATTCATAGCCACACATATCAATCTTTAGATGGATGATCATGGTTGATCCTGACCCATTTGAAAAATCTTTAAGTAAAGGGGTATAGAACCTCATTTTTAAGCTAAATTATTATAAACTTATAATTCAAAATTATCTCCAAAACCTTTTATGTTGATCACTGTGTTTTATTTGCAAGCTTCATTTGATAGGCATAGATTAGATTTCTTATCTTTAGCCTAGGTTATGCATAGTGATCTTGAGAAAATAGAGGATCTTGGCATCCATTATTATCAAAGATAAGAACACTATATCAAGGGGAAAAATAGCTTGGAGCTGATCTTGGATGGTGAAATCATTTGGAAAGGTAATTGGTATTGCTTTATTTTAATTTATTCTTCATTATCATTTTCAAACCCCATTAGAATAAGTTGGCTTAGTTTTTTTAGTTCTTTATGCATTTTTCATGGATTTATTGACTAATGTTTAACTAGCCAAATTTGTAATCCAATCTTATAACACACAATTTGAGACTTCATTGTGAAAACACATTTGAAGAAATAATTGACAAAGGACTGAAAATTGAAAAAATACTAATTGACAAAGGTCTTGTAAAGATATATTCTCAAGCCCAATTACCAAACCAAAACCAAGTGCCAAACAAAAATCAAGCACCAATTCAAGACAATTCATCTAAAAAGTTGAATACCTTCATCAAAAATAAAAACATGGTTGATAATTGGGTCATAGAGGCAAGACATATACAAATAGTACAACCATGACCTACCCAAAGTACCCCACCTAACCCTCAAATCACATTTTAAGGATCTACTCTGTGATGACGACATTACCAAGATAGATTTTTTAGTGACATCAAGGATCCCATTGAGGTAGTATTCCAAAAATTGGTGGGAGATAATATGATTGTTTGGCTTATTCTAAAACCCTTTCTAGAGGGTTAATGCAAGACATCATAGTATAAAGATAATTAGTATAGTGATTACAATTGCATGGTTATTTGTGCAATCTATAGGTGCATATCATTGAGTCATCTTATCTAGGATTTCCTTGAAAATGGGGAAATCAAGCTGAAAAAAAGAGCACCCAACACCAACCAAGAGATGGGAATTTAAAAGAAACCCTTTCCCAAGCATAATAATCATCAACAAAGAAACAATCAAAATTTAGGGCAAGGCAACAATAATAACTAAGAATAGGGTCATAATTAGTTTTAAGGACAAGGCCAAAATTAAAACTAATACAATCATAATTAGGATCATGACACCCAAACTAACCAATTTTTATATTGAATTTTATCATATGATTATGGTGATGTTGTAGGGCATGTTACAAATAACTATGTCACTACTATCAAATTCATTACTTATACACCATTAAAACTCATTAGAGGGTTAGCCCTTCTATCATGGGACCACCCACTTTGATTATAGGTAGTTCCAACATAGGTTGGAGTAATTCAATTGTGCCCGATCATCAAGAATTGCTATTCCTAAACTCCCACCTAATTAATATAATTTAGGAAACTCTTTCCTGACTTAAAATTGTGTAGTTGTAACTAGACTCCAAGATTCACCCTTCAAGGCCCTTTGCCACATTTTAATACCAATACCAATTCTAATTAGGACACTACACTACTAAAATCCAATCCATCTCACCCTTCTACTAAGAAGCTGTATAATATTAGTGTATATCTAAACAAAATGTTTACACATATTTCTATCCTAAATCTATTGCATACATCTAAAATTCATAGAACAATATTAAATGAATTTTTTTAATAGTCCAAGGTACCCAATGACATTGATCCAACCTATCTCCAAGCACGTGTGGTTATTTGTCCCTAAGTCAATAACTCACATTCAATCAAAGTGATATGTCATCCCTTGGTCCCCTCTTCAATAATAATTTATACATTGAATCCATAATTTCTTACCACAATGTCAAGTGGGTTCTCATAGATAACGGTTTAGGGTTAAACATTGTTTATTCTATTTTGATCCAACATTTGGGATACATAACAATAGATATGAAACCAAATACTATTGCATACATTCGAAGCTCATATAATAATATGAAATGACTTTCTCCAATAGTCCAAGGTAACCAATGACATTGATCTAACCTAGTTTCAAGCACCTGTGTTTCATTTTTCCCTAGGTCAACAATTTTCATTTGATGAAAGTGATATTTCATCCCTTGGTCCCCTCCTCAATAATACTTTGTACATTGATGCCATCATTTCATACAACAAAGTCAAGTGGGTTTTCATTGATAATGGTTTAGGGTTAACCATTGCTTCATTGAATTTGATCCAAAATTTGGGATACACAACAAAAAATATACAACCAAATACTATTACAATCAAACCCTATGATAATGAGGAGAGTGAATCTATAGGTACTATTTATTTGCCTATCATTATTGGGCCTATCACCCACAACACCCTTTGTCATGTGATTGACATTGAGCTAACCTAAAATCTACTTCTTGATCATCCTTAGATATATGGAGTAAAATAAGTACCTTCCACTATAATGTCTCTAAATGGGACAATTCAGACAAAAAGGGGGTTCCCCTAAATCCACAAAATTATGAATTTTAAAATTAGCCAAATTAGTAAACCCTAACTCAAAGATATGCCTCAAAAACATGAAATATACTTCCAAACCTTAGGTTCTAATGTGAAAATAATATATAGGTAATTTATAACAATTACCTTGAGTAAATAACACCTCAAAATCATCCAAAATAATCCATGAAATGAAAATAGATATTTTATACCCTTTTACCCCTTTTATGTGGATGAAAATCAGATTTAACCTTTTTGTAAAATATCTAATTTTACACATAAATAGCAGCTAAATATTTGTCAAACCCTTGCCAGAAATCATGAATAATTTACCAAAAATGGCCACACAAATCCAATGCCCTTTTTGGGCCTTCAAAGTGATGAAAACCCTCTTCCAACCTAGTTTCCCTAGGTCAAACTCTGCATATAAAAATTAGAAATATTATTTGCCCTTAAATTAAGGTTTTAAACCCCTTTAAACAACAAAGCCTGACTTCAATTCAATTCACAACACTTTGTAAAATTCCTCAATAAATATTATCCCTAAATCCACAATTTATGAAGTCAAAACCCTCATGAAATCTACCCAAAAATATAAATAAATAAATCATAATTTATTATTTATTTATCCATTTGAAAAGACCTTGAAAACCTTTCCCAATCACATAAAAATTCAATGCCACACTTCAACAATAATTATCAATAAATTATAGCAATGAAACTAGGTCAATTTGACCTCAATTAGCCTTGAAATCCACAAAAACAAGTTACCAAGCAAGTCGCCCAACTATAAGACAATAATCAAATTCTACCTTTGTCAAAGTGGCATTAAAAGACATTGTTTTGTCAAATAATAAACTCCAAAAACCTAGAAACACGTATTAGGCATACATCCCAATATTTTCTTCAAGTATGAAGAATCAATATCAATTTTTAGCATATCCATCAAATGAGAACTCCACCATGTACTTGTAACCTTAAAATGGGGGTGAACCACCTTGGGAAGGCCAAATACTCTTTCTTAACTCTCCTTGCCAAATTTTAGCTTATCTCCTCTTTACCTTTGATCACTTACAAGTTGACATTCATTTTTTACCAAAAATAATATTAAATAATTACCTAAATAATAAATAGTAATTAAAATTATTTTTAAGCAATGATTCAATAATTATTTCAATTAAATACTTTAGTGGTAAAAACTACTTTTATAAAATATTATATTAATCAATTAATAATTTCCTTATATGAGATAATGATTAAAATCACTATTCAGGAAATTATAATTAATTAATAAAATTAAACCCCAAAAGGAATCCTTTAATCTATGGGGGGGGGGGGTAGACTGAAGGTCTTCAATACCTACTCATAAATAATGTGAAAATGGGGACATTACAGTCCTCCCTTCCCATAATTGTTTGCCCTCAAACAATCCCAAACAAGGCTTCCTTGATAGAGCATCCTCTACCACATTGTTTTTACCTTTCACATATTCAATATAAAAATCATAAGCTTGCACCTTACTTAACCATTTTTTTTGCCTATCATTCAATTCCTTTTGATTAAAGAAGAACCTCAAACTATTGTGATATGATTTTATAATGAATTTTCCACAAACCAAATATTGTCTAAACTTACTCAAAGCACACATAATCACCAACATTTCCTTTTCATAGATTGAATAAGATTTCACTAAATCCTTGAGTTTCTTACTCTAAAAAGCAATAAGATGTCTATTCTACATTAGGATAGCCCCTATCCCTTCACCTAAAGCATCACACTCAACCACAAAAGGAGTAGAGAAATATGAAATAATAAGAATTGGGCAAGAACACATTACCTCCTTTAGCTTTTCAAATGCTAGTTGGGTTATTTTGAACCATTTTAAAGCCCCTTTCTTAGTCAAATCAGTTAAAGGGGAAATAATTTTGGATAAACCCCTCACAAATATCCTATAATAATTTTAAAGACCACAAAAACTCTCAACTATGTGAGTGTAAAGGGAATAGGCCAATCTATGATAGATGAAATTTTTTATTTATCCACTTTCACACCTTGTGCATTGATGACATGTCCCAAATACAAAATATTTATTAATCCAAACTCATACTTAGATTTATTTTCAATGAAAGAATGTTTCCCCAATGTGCCCAAAATTAATTCCATGTGCCTCAAGTGCTCCTCCAAAGTTTTGCTATACAAAATAATATCAACAAAGAAAACTAGCACAAAATTCCTTAGATATTTTCCAAACATATTTTTCATACATGACTAAAAATTAGCTGGGACATAATCAATCTAAAAGGCATAACCAAAAACTCAAAATGCCTAAAATAACATCTAAAAGTAGTGCTATGAACATCTTCTTCTTTTACCTTGATTTGGTGATAATCATATCTCAAATCAATCTTGGAAAAGTAAGTGGCACCATGTAACTCATCTATCAATTCATTAATCCTAGGTATTAAATACCTATTCTTGATGGTTTTATTATTAAACAACTTGTAATCAATGCACATCCTCATAGTACCATCCTTTTTCTTCACTAGAACAACTGAAGAAGCAAAAGGACTAAAGATAGGCCTTATGCATCCCATATCAAGTAACTATTTGATGTTTTTTTCAATCTCTTCCTTAAAATCTCTTGGATGATGGTAAGGAGTGACAATAACCAATTTAGCACTAACTTCTAGCTAAATATTATGCTCAAAACCTCTATCTGATGGAAAACCGTAAGATAAATCATCAAAGGCATGAACAAGCTTGTTTAAAATATCATTTAACTCACCATGAGAAGGTTTTTTTTTTTTTTTTTTTTGAATTTATTGTGATAAGGTAGCTTTCTACCCAAGTAATTTGACCTCTTTTAAATTCCCTTTCTATCCTCTTCATAGACACCTCTTATGGAGCACCATTTTTTAGACCCTTGAGGACCACTTCTTTACCCTCTTTGAAGAATTTCAGATCCATAATTTTATAATTTTGAGTGAATTTTCCTAAGGAAATCAACCATTGAACACCCAAAATAATATCAATATCTCCAATATCAAAAACATAAAAATCATCAATTACCTTGTGTTTCCCAAGAATGAGTGGGAGTTGTGGCAACTTTTTGGAACAAGAAATGGTGAATACATTTGCATAGTCACATTGAAACCCTTGTAATTCATGGTTTTTAATGCTATCTTCTTAACTAATCCTCCATCAATGAAGTTATGTGTGGTTCCACTATCAACTAGTGTAATCACTCTTTGACCCCTCAATGCACCTTTTACCTTGAAAGCATGATACTTGGGAGCTCCTGAAAGAGAAGCAAGTGTGCTACCCAAGTCTTGTGTGTCCTCCTCATGCACATGATCATCAACAACAATCTCATTTTTCTCATCATTAGTATCAACAATATCAAAATTTAAATCATCATCAATTACCTCAACATGTTCTTTGCCCATGCAATGGTGGCCTTTGGTCCATGGATCCTTATAAGTGAAACACAATACTTTCCTTCTCAACTCAACTGTATAATCCTTAATATTTTTTCTATAGGTTAGTAATATATGAGGTGGCATATATGGTTTATAAAGATTCTTTTGTTGCTCATTGGGTGGTACCCTAGGCTGCCCAATTTGTGTCCTTGGCTACCCACTAAAATCAGACCTTGGCTACCTTGTATTTGTCCCTTTGGGTAGCGAATAGGTGGCTACCCTTGGCTTCCCTCTCGAACATTCATGGCCCCTGTATGTTGAACATTATAAATCTGAAGCCTTAGTGATAGCATCTTCCAAATAAAGATGGTTAAAAGCCTTAACCAAACCCCTCAAAGGCTCAATCAAACCCTCAATAAAAAAAAAAACCAATCTCCTCTCACTAACATCTCATACCATAATTGAAACCTTTTGAAAATCAACAACATACCTTTCAACATCATGATTTTTCTTGAGTTGTGACAACTCAAAAAAATGTATCTCTAGATCTCTCCTTCCAAATCTCTCCATGATCCTCTTACCAAACTCCTCCAAAGTAGTAATGGATTTGTGACCTTATGTGATAAAGCCATGAAACCACCACTCATGATAAATACCCTCCAAATGTAGGGTGACAAACTTGAGATCCTCATCCTCAAACATAGGATTAAGTGATAAATATGTCTCCAAATTCTACAACCATGATCTTATAGGAAGTTTATCAGTACCATCAAAAATAGGAAGAAAAATATTACCCAACCTTTATTGCAAATATATATAGGGTTACATATTAGGAACCCTTGGCTTGGATCCTTAATCTCACAATAATATTGAAAAGACAAGAGTTATTATGTGTCATAACTTAGGGATGCATACTCTTGTTGACAAATATCAAGAGGATCATCCATTGGTGCCTCCATCTCCATAAGTAGTTCCTTCTACAAAAAAGTAGCCTTGAAGAATCTATAAGGGGGGTTAATAGAAACCCTCACATTTTAATTCAAAACTATCCTCTCCTGAATGCTGATAGCTCTTAAATTCTTGTGTGGTCTTCAACAAAGCTAACATTTTCATACTCAAGGTATTTTGAAGGTCACTCTAGCTTTATTTGATCAACTCCTATAAAAACTTCACCTATTTTAAAGAGAACCCCTTGGTCTCTTGGTCCTGCATAGTCTTTTCCCTTCTCTGATAATACAAGATCTCTTTACCTACTTGAAAAACTATAGGTAGATAAGATTAGTGCTCTGATACCACTATAATGTCCCTAAATATGGAAATTCAACCAAAAAGGGGTTTCCCCTAATATCCACAAAATTTTAAAGTCTAAAATTATCCAAATCAACAAACCCTAGTTCAAAGATATGGCTTAAAAACATGTAATATACTTCCAAACCCTAGGCACCAATGTGAAAATAGTATATAGGTAATTTTTAGCAATTACCTTAAGAAAATAACACCTCAAAATTATCCCAAATAAACCATGAACTAAAAATAAATATTTTATACATTTTTACCCCTTGTATGTGGATGAAAATCAGATTTAACCTTGTTTTAAAATATCTAATTTTACACTTAAAATAGAATTTGAGTATTTGTTAGACCCTTGCTAAAAATCATGAATAATTTACCAAAAATAGCCACACAAATTTGATGCCCTTTTTGGGCCTTCAAAGTGATGAAAAACCTCTTCTAACCTAGTCACCCTAGGTCAAAATCTGCATAAAAATCAAAAATATTATTTGCCCTTGAACTAGGGTTTTAAACCCCTTCAAATAATAAACCCTCACTTCAATTTAAGTCACCACACTTGGGAAAATTCCTCAATAAATATTAGCCATAAATCCATAATTTATGAAGTCAAAACCCTCATGAAATCTGACCAAAAATATAAATAAATAAATAAAAAATAATTATTTATTTATCCAATTGGAAATACCTTGCAAACATTTCCCACTCACATAAAAAGTCAACACCACACTTTAGCAATAATTATCAAAAAATTCCAACAATGAAACTAAGTCAATTTGACCTCAAATTAGCCTCTAAACCCACAAAAGTAAGTCACCAAGCAAGTCACCCCACTCTATGGCAATAATAAAATTCCACATTTGCAATGGTGGCATCAAAACACACCTTTTTGTTGAATAATCAGCTCCAAAAAGCTTCAAACACTTATTAGGCATAATCCTAATATTTTCTTCAAGCTTGAATAATCAATATCAATTTTTAGCATATCTCTCAAAGGAAAACTCCCCCATGTACTTATACCCTTAAAATGGGGGAAAACCACCTTGGGAAAGCCAAATACTTTTTCTTAACTCTTCTTGTCTAATTTTAGCATATCTCCTCTTTGCCTTTGATCACTTACAAGCCAACATTCTTTTTTTACCAAAAATAATATTAAATAATTGCCTAATTAATAAATAGTAATTAAAATTACTTTTAGTCAATAATTCAATAATTATTTCAATTAAATACCTTAGTGGTAAAAACTAGTTTTATAAAATATTTTATTAATCAACTAATAATTGCTGTATATGAGCAAATAATTAAAATCACTACTCAGGTAATTGTAATTAATTAATAAAATAAAACCCCAAAAGGAATCCTTTAGTCTATGAGGAGTATACTAAAGGTCTTCAATACCTCCTCTGGGGACATTACATCCACTTTACACCAATTCATTAAATTACCTCATTTAAGATTATAAGTCACTATTCTTGGCAATTTCTAACCATACCTATATTTCAAAAACCTAAAGGCTGAGTATGGGAACTAAAATCCTAGAAATGAGTATGTAGGCAAGAAGAATAAAGGAATGTCTCTTGAATCTCTAAAGTCTAATTACACTGATCCTAGTGACCTCACATCCACTTCCTCTAATCCACATCCTAAATCAATTTCTTCTCACTTTAACGTTGAAGATGCTAACAGTGCCACCTATCACATTCAAGATGATTTTCACATTGGAAAATTACCTAAATATCATAAATAATATGAACATACAAAACCTATTCCTATTAGGCCCAACATGATCTATAAAAATAAGTCCACATTTGATTTATAGTAACCACTTGTATTGTAGAAGACATGTCATCAAACCAATATCAGGGCACTAGTTCTAAAGGATATTAGTTATATGGTGAAAAATTTTATACTTGCTATCAAAACACTAAGTACCCCATTCTCAATATTATTATAGATAATCAGGACCATAAGATAAAATGTCTAAGGGAAAAATCATAAGTAATTTTGGAACTTGTACCTGTAATAACACATGTAAGAAATTGAGGTCTTGGATTCACACCACTTGGAGGTGACCCCATAGAATTCATGAGTCATACTACCTTGTTGATTGATGTAGAGACTCTGAAAAGTGACAAAATTTCCTATTATAGTGCCTACAATGACCTATCTAATACCAATTTGTTCAATACTAATGCCATTATTACCATTACATCTAATTACCCTCTTTCCCTCCACCATCCCAAAATAATTGATTGGGACCAATAAGATTTGATTATACCATTAGATGAATTATAGAATGAAGATTCCATCATTGAGTTCATGAGCCTAAGATATGGATTGTCAAATAGTGATCATAAACAAAGTTTTAATTTTTCATTAGACCATACCACCTACTTTGGAAAGCAAGTGAACTTCCTTGGTCATAAACAAAGTAAAACATCAAGATCCTCTTGTGAAAACCTCTTCAAGGTGCCTTTAAATTAGGAAAAAAGTAAATAGAAAGACAAGTATATCGGTGAAAACTTGTTTCAGATGCCTTTAGAAAGGTAAGTTCACTCATCTCCTCAAGAAGCTTAGTTTCCTTCAAGTCTAAGTATTTTAGTTGGGTCTAACATCAGTGAAGAAGAACATATAATATTTTCACAATTGATACAAGAATTTCTTAAGTAATTAATAAATTATCCACTACCAGACATGGTTAATTTTTATTCTTATTAGATGGGTAAGCCCTATTACTCACAAATAGTTTAAGAAGACTAGTTCCCATGCTTGCCTACTATTCTTGAATATGGTTCTGCACTCCTTATAGAAGATATCATGTAAGTGAACATTGGTACCTATGATGAACCTAAAATAATTTACTTAGGTGCATCCCTCATTTTTGAGGAATGTGAGTTCATTATTGTTATCTTATAAGAATTCATCTACTTCTTCACCTAGTTTTATTTAGACACATCGAGTTTAGACCCATTTTTAGTGGTACATTAACTTGTTGTGCATCTAGGTGCCAAGCCAATCAAATAAAAACTATGGAAAATACATTCATGCATTGATATATTAGTTAAAAAAGAGTTATAGAAATTATTGGGAGCAAGATTCATCTGACCATTGGATTACTATGAATGGATCTCAAACATTGTTCTAGTTAGTAAAAATCCTCAGGGAATCCACTTATGTAATGAATTCAAAGATATGAACAAGGCATGTCCTAAAGATGACTTCCCTTTGTTAAACATCAACATGATAGTCAACTTAACAATAAGATAGATGATTTTATCCCTGATGGATGGATTCTCAAGATATAACCAAATCAATATTGCACTTGAATACCAACACAAAATAATGTTTAATACTCCATGGGGGACACTCTATTATCAAGTCATGCCATTTGGCTTGAAGAATGATAGGGAAAATTATCAGCGTGCCATGACTTTGATCTTCTATGAAATGATGGATGACATTATTTAGGATTATGTGAATGAAATAATATCCAAATCCAAGACACATGTAGGACATCCTGATTTTTTATAAAGAATCTTTGAGAGACTTCATGAATATAAGGTACACCTCAATCCTAAGAAGTGCATCTTTGGCATCACTTCAATAAAATTGCTAGGATTTATTTTGTCATGCCAAGGCATTAAATTTGATATTACTAAGGTCAAGGACATTATGGAAATACATCCTCCTTATATATTTAATCAGTTCCATATCCTCCAAGGCAAAGTTTAGTCCATTCATTGGTTCATTTCACAACTAGTAGATAGATGTCATCCTTTTACTCACATTTTGAATAAAGGTATATCATTTTAGTGGGATACTAGTTGCCTCTAGTCCTTTGAAGAATTAAATAATTATTTGATCAACCCTCCTATATTGATGCTACCTACACTAGGATGACCATTATTACTTTATGTCTATACAACAAAGCATGCCCAAGGGGCACTTTTGGCTTAACATGATGAGTGGGGTAAAGAACATGCAATTAATTATTTGAGCAGGACACTTTTAACATATGAGAAATAAAATAATGGCTAACTATAAAAAGAAATAAAACATCCCAAAGGAGAGGAATAAAAACATACCAAAGAACTAAAATGAAAAAAATGGCTAAATAAAAAAGCATAAATAATAACTATGATAAGTAAAGTGTAGGAAAATACTAAATAACATGGTACAAGATAATATAAATAGCAATAAAATTGTAATGCAAAATTAAACATGTGAAATGTAAGCATAGTTATCTTGGAATGTTTATTGAAGTTAAATTTTATTATCTTTGAGGTGTGTAAGGTTTTTTATTAGTACCTCAAATAAATCATGGTAAGATGTGGTCAAATTAGAGAATGAATGATGATGGGCATCAGAAGATGCCTTAAAAGTGTGAATGGACATTGAAAAATCACCCAAAGGTTAAAATAAGCAAAGGGTTTGAATTATAATATGATCCAACATGTGAATTAAGAAAATAATGGGAATAAAAATATTCCTAATGTGCGAGATATAGGAGGGTTAGAACTAAACTCAAGATTGACATGACTATTTTTGAAGTAAAATATTGTGTAAATCTATCTAAAAATAAAGAGTTTGACATAAAAGATAATGTCACAATATTTGGGAAGTGATTTGGAAGTAATGGTATGGGACCATAATCCCATTTTTTAACCTTATCTAATAAAAATTGGGAATTTTTATCTACATTATCAGCCATGCTAAAAAAATAAGTCTAATTAGAACTAAACACTACTATATTCTAGCACTACTAATACAATAAGGCTGATTTGAACTGAACATAACTATATCAACACTGTTGACATTAATAGGTTGATATGGTTGAATATGACTATATCAACACAAAAAATACAATTATATTTAACATTAATATTTTTTAAAAGAGTATTAACAAATTATAGTTGATGGCATATGCAGTTGCCTTAGATAGTAGGTAAATTTATAACTTTATCGATACATTATGTGTTATAGGTGACAATTACTTTTAACAGTGGATAAATTTTGAACTATATTGGTAGTGTCAATGAAGATGTATTTTTTGATTGTGAAATTTTTATGTTTCAAATAGGGTTAAAACTAAAGTTGGAATTATAGGGTAGGTCTGAACAATCCTATAAACTCAAGGATCAATATCACTAATGATTCAAGTTACACTAGACATTAGAAATAAGTTCTATTCTCCAAGCATGGATTAGAAGGAAAGTAAAATATATGAAATCATCAGAAACATTTCTAAGAATGGGAAAATCATCATATGTATTTTCTTCCATGTCATAATAAGCATCAATGGGAGGATCCTCTTATTTACCCTAGTCATCCTATTTATTCACCAATGGTAGGATCTTCTGATGTACCCTCTTCATCAAGATCAAAGGAGAAATTAATGGGAAGATTGATATGGGGATCTTTGTCCATGATAGGATAATCATCAAGACCTAAAGGATGGATTATAAGGTTTCATTCTATAGTAAATATATAAATGATACTATTATTTAGATCTTAAAAATTCAATTTTATTCATGGATTGGAAACCTATAGGATGCCATGTTTAGGAAATATTTTGAAACATAGGGATCTATAAAAATTGCATGTCTAGGATGAAAATGTGAATGTGAAGCCAATCCAACTAGTGGTGGTATAGGACTCACTAAAATCTATGTGCATGAAAATACATTGATCCTCTTCTCTATATAGACTATGATATAAACAAGAGATCAAATTAGATCCTATGTGTACTTAAATATGGTGGCATAACCTATTGGTAAATATATATCTAATAAATGTTAATCCGCACTAAATATCAAGGGTGTAGGGTTCCAACGCTAATGCCTAATATATGGCATATATGGGATATAAGGTTTAACTAGGTCCTAAAGTAAATCAATGATGTATATAAATTATTGCAATAAAGGGGATATAAAGGATATAATAATGAAATAACATGCAATGAACTAAAAATAAAGGTAATCTAGATCCAAGATAGAAAATAACACTAAATTGAATAAGTTATAAATTTTACAAGGGATATTTATAATGTAGTCTAAAAAAATGTAGCCTAGACTAAGTCTTAAACTATGGTTGTAATGGTAAGCCTAAGATCCCTATGTTATACCAACATATGTTGTATAAAGAAAATTTAGGAAAGGAAAACAAACATACATGCTACTCTAAAATTAATCAAAAAATAACTATATAATAATTAAATAAAAATAAATATAATAGGGGTAAATATAATTACTTTGGATTAACTTGTCATCACATCAATCTCCCACTTGGCTCTAGTGGCACTTTGCAAGACATGTGGGTGAAGATCTCAAATGTCAAGGATGAAGACCTAAAAGTCATTCTTTTTGAACTTCCAAATACTATGGGGAACCTCTTTGGTTCAAATTTAGTCTCCTATTGAACTTCAATTACCTTGATCAAGACTTGACCTCCATAAGAATAAGAAGTTGACCTCTAACTCCTTTTACTAATTAAGGATACAAATTATAGCGAGATTAAAGCATTTGAGTGTTGTGTGTGTTTGGATTGATTAATATTATATTATATATATGGATAAAAACCCATAAATTAACTATTATTTCAATCCAAAAATATTGATTTAAATCAATATATTAAAATTTTATCAGCTAACCTAGTACTATATTGATAGTCTCGATAAATTACAGAATACACATGCATACTAAGAAATGTTTTGACCAAGTTGATATGTTACATGGATGAACACAAAATAAAAAAAATGTATAATTTGATTTGGTACATTGATGATTCATTTAAGAGGGATCATCAATTAAATATGAATATGAAAACTAGCATTGAACACAGGATCAAAAATCAAGGGGAAATGACCATGATGGTAACATAACAAGAAACATAAAAAAAATGACTAGAATAATGCCAATGTAAACTAAGAATAAAAAATAAATTCAAAATTTATAATAAATATGAGGAAATACACAATATCAAGGAAGGTACATAAAAATAATGACATATATATTAAGGATTCAAAAAATAAGCAATATATAGTAGGATGTATCAATGAAGTATAAGGGATAGGGATAGGCTAGTATCGATAATAAATTATATTATCTTACAAAGGGCTGCCCATGATCATGATGAGTCATATGCATAATTTTAAATATTTTCAATAGAATCATAAGATGTAGGATTGAATATGTAATCATAATATGCATGATACCTAACATCATCATAATTAATGTAGTCATCAATGTCAGGAATCTAGAACAACAAACATGTTCTGACACCACTCGTTAGGATCTTGCTCCTCAGAAAGAGCACAGTATGATTACCAAATATATAAGCAATTGAATATGCGGAAATAACCAGAAACACAAGTAACTAGAATTCACCAATAGCACAGAATATGAGAGACAATACACTATCTTGTATTAACACTATACAGAAAAGAATACATCAAAGAGCCACCACACTCTTTCACCTTACAGAGATTCGCCACACCTCAAGTGTACAGTAATTCTTCTCACACACACTCTCCTACACAAAAACGGTCCCAACAACCAACTCACACACAGAATTGGTGTTCACCTCACCAACCAGTCAGTAATAACCCTGCCGGTACACCAAGCACTCTATAGCACTTCAAGCTGATCTCTCATGAACCTGCAACCTGCAATTCAAAGACCAAACTTACATGTAGATCACCAATGAGCTTGCAACAACCTGCAACTCATAGATCTTACAACTAGAAGGAACTCTTCCTTTCTATCTCATGCCTTAAACAATACATGCCAATGGGTCTATAAATAGATCCCTAACTCAAACACTAACTTAGACTCTTATTTTAGACAATTATCCTCGCAACCCAAGACTCTGGCTGGTCTTAACATGCAAACTCATCGTTCACTTAACTAACTGTCCGTGAAACGAACACTTCGGGAACACACAGGCGACCGACGTCGGTCCCTGCTGGTCTGGTTTTGCCGACGTCGGCCGACTTCCTGCCATCGCCGGTGGCCTTCTGCACTGGATTCTGCTGACATCGGTCATGCTGCCGACGCCGGTTCCTATAGAACTCAGCAACCATCTGTTCCTAGTTTGCAAAGGTTGAAGCTTTTAGCTCCACACCCTAACAATCTCCCACTTGGAGATAAACAGCTGCAACCTGTACCTGTACCTGTACACCATCTAGTTTGTTTCCTTGGCTTTGTATCCCTCCTCAAGATCACTCTTGAAGACCAACCACCACAAAATCCGTGATGCAAAATCTGTCATCCAAATTACCTGCCACATCCGCATCTACTACCATGTAGAAAAAGAACTTGACCCTGCATAGCATGTGCACCTGCTGCTGGTCCCACTGAACTGCCCTTCAGTATTACTCTCCCGGATTGACTCCAAACTTGTGACAACTCCCACTGCTTGGGAAAACTCAGGTTTAGTACATACCATGCACTCAACCTCATTATGTGAATTAAGACACCTGTTCTATGAACTGTCTAACCATCGGCGTGCTAACCGGCTTCACACAATCATCCTGAAACAAAGTCAACAAGACCTCCATGTCTCTAGATCACACTCATGCCAAAGAATCTTGCTGCTCCCAGATTCTCCATGACAAACACCTGAACTAGCTTTACCTTTAGTTCAGCAATACTTGTATATGTAACCCTGCAACAAGCACATCATACAGAAAATAGAATAGTGTAGCTAATACTATCCAACCTGGTAAAGAGAAACACAATGATCAAACCTCCATTGCCCTGCAGCTAATACAAGATCATATACCCTGATCTACCATCTCACGTATCCATTTCCGCTCTTCTTCATCCTCAACATCCATTCGTCTCTCAGTGCATACTTCCAGCTGGCAACACTACCCAAAACACTTGTTTGGTTCTCCTCCAAGGAATCACATCCTCATCCATGCCTAGCTCCCACTGTTTCCTGGATCTACCTGTTCTGCTTCTTCAATAACTTCCTGGTCCTATGCCATAAGTGAGCAACAAGTAGTGTAAAAAAGGGAAATGACGAATTTAAGAACTTACTTACACCTTCAGTCCTCCAAATGGGCGCTTGAGACTCCATGACAACTCGCTGTCCACCCAAAATTTGTCTCAGTAACCGATGCCGGTCACATCTCAGTCTACAGCCGACCGATGTCGGTTCCCTGCGACTGCCTCTCTGCTGACGTCGGTTTCCCCTGGCCGACGCCAGTCTCTGTTTGCCCCGAGTCACCGACGTCGGGCTGCACATAGCCGACGTCGGTCCCTGTCTGGAAGCCGACGCCGGTTTTCCTGCCGACGTCGGTCTCTGTGTTTTTCTTGTGAGACCTGACTTTTTCCCGCGAGCTCTTTTTGGATCAAAACCTTTTCCAAATCACCCTTGCTTTGCTCAGAATTCCTCTGCACCTTATGCTGAACTCTGTCCGTCACTTTCTCCTTGAAAACCAAGGCTTTCCCATTCTTGTCACTAACATCAGATTCCTCAAGAAACCTTACTTTCTTCTTCTGCATACAGAAACCACGATCCATGCCTTCCAAATCCGAAAGCATATTCTTTGACTCAAGAACCAGCATCTCCTTCTTATCTATGTGACCAAGCCTATCAAGCCACATCTCTGAATCTACAGCTGAAGTAGATAACCCAAAAAGAGAATCAGTAAAACAAGTAGATAGATAAAGCGTACCTACTTTCTTACCTCTAGCTATAACAAGTGTACCCTTGGTAACCTTCCAAGAGTCCGCTGAGAGAGTTACTGTGCAACCCTCTTCACCCAAGCTTCTAACAGAAATCAGATTCCGCTTCAGAATTGGGACATGCATGACCTCCTTTAACACCCATGTGTCACCTGTCTGCAATTTTAGCTTCACTTTGCCTTTGCCAACAATCTGACAAGGCTTACCATCCCCTACACAAATTTCTCCAAAGTCTCCCTAGACATACTCATGAAAAAATTCTCTATGTGGAGATGCATGAAAAGAGGCACCAGAATCTAATACCCAAGATTCTACTTTATCCAAAGAACATACCAGAGCATCCTGTGCAACGTAGCCTACAACATCTGCTTCTTCTCCATGTTCTTCATGATGATCTTCACCCGATCTGCAATCTCTCTTTAAGTGCCCTTGCTTTCCACATTTCCAGCAGGTTATTCTGCCATACCTGGACTTGGATCTCTTGCCTGTCTTCGACCTTGATCTCCCACGCTCTGTCCTCTCTCTTGGCCTTCCTCTTCCTTCAACACTCAAAGCATTTCCAGATAATTCACCTGTGCTTTTCCTGCATATCTCTTCATTCAAGATCACGCTCACAACATCATCCACTTTTAAGACTTTTGAAGGAGACACAGTATTAGAAACTGCCATTACCAAACCTTCCCAACTTTCAGGTAATGAACACAAGATTAAGAGAGCTCTAAGTTCATCATCAAATACAATATTCACTGAACTTAACTGGTTTACCAAACCATGGAAATCACTAAGATGGCTATGAATAGATCCACCTTCCAACATTTGCAAATTAAATAAACGCTTCATAAGAAATACCTTGTTTGAAGCCGAGGGTTTTTCATACAAATTTGCCAAAGACTTCATCAACTCCACCGTTGTCTTACACTGTGATAAGCTGGAAATCACAGATGAATCAAGACTCAATCTAACAGATCCCAGAGCCTTCCGATCAAGAACCTCCCATTCTTCATCTTTCATATCCAAGGGTTTGCTAGCAACCCCACCCAACGGTAAGTACAAATCTTTCTGATACAGATAGTCCTCAATCTGCATCCTCCATAATTGGTAGTTCTTGCCATTGAACTTTTCCATTCGTAGTTGACTGCTTTCTGCCATTGCTCAACTCCCACTCAAATAGAAACCCTGTGAGTAACCTGTAATCAAAACACACTACCTAGATCTACACCAATCTGTTAGTATCCCAACCAAAAGCTCTGATACCACTTGTTGGTATCAAGCTCAAGAACCTACAACCAAGGCTCTGATACCACTTGTCAGGAATCTAGAACAACAAACATGTTCTGACACCACTCGTTAGGATCTTGCTCCTCAGAAAGAGCACAGTATGATTACCAAATATATAAGCAATTGAATATGCGGAAATAACCAGAAACACAAGTAACTAGAATTCACCAATAGCACAGAATATGAGAGACAATACACTATCTTGTATTAACACTATACAAAAAAGAATACATCAAAGAGCCGCCACACTCTTTCACCTTACAGAGATTCGCCACACCTCAAGTGTACAGTAATTCTTCTCACACACACTCTCCTACACAAAAACGGTCCCAACAACCAACTCACACACAGAATTGGTGTTCACCTCACCAACCAGTCAGTAATAACCCTGCCGGTACACCAAGCACTCTATAGCACTTCAAGCTGATCTCTCATGAACCTGCAACCTGCAATTCAAAGACCAAACTTACATGTAGATCACCAATGAGCTTGCAACAACCTGCAACTCATAGATCTTACAACTAGAAGGAACTCTTCCTTTCTATCTCATGCCTTAAACAATACATGCCAATGGGTCTATAAATAGATCCCTAACTCAAACACTAACTTAGACTCTTATTTTAGACAATTATCCTCGCAACCCAAGACTCTGGCTGGTATTAACATGCAAACTCATCGTTCACTTAACTAACTGTCCGTGAAACGAACACTTCGGGAACACACAGGCAACCGACGTCGGTCCCTGCTGGTCTGGTTCTGCCGACGTCGGCCGACTTCCTGCCATCGCCGGTGGCCTTCTGCACTGGATTCTGCCGACGTCGGTCATGCTGCCGACGCCGGTTCCTGTAGAACTCAGCAACCATCTGTTCCTAGTTTGCAAAGGTTGAAGCTTTTAGCTCCACACCCTAACAATCAAGATAATAGATTATTGGAGATTTCTTAAAATATAAGAAATAAACATGTGTATTAGTTTAAATACTTATTTACATATTTTAACTCTTTTTTAGGTGGTTGGGACAAGGATATATGTAAATGGTTATAATAATACTATATTATAATGTGGATGATAATGTATCATATCTCTCAATGGTGTAATTACATGAGTTGTAGTTTTAGGAGTTGTAACTCAAGGAATCCGAATTATTGATGTAAGAAATATAGGAAACATCACTATAGGTGGTGAAATTTTAGTAGATACCACATGAAGGTGAATGATATTTTATTAGGAATAACTTAAGCTAATATCTCAAGTTGTTAAGTTTATAATGTTGGATGGTTAAATCATTATGTGTGCCACAAATTGTATATACTTTTTTTTATCATGCACAGCTTCAATACATAGATTTAATGTGGATGGGACTAATAACATATGATTTATCCATGGAAATATAAATAATATATCATAATTCCATTTATCTGACATACATTGAACCATACTAATAGGGTCTTAAGACCTATATTGTATGGTAATTTGATAACATTGATGGTTGTTTGTGTAAGACCATCATAAATCTTAAGAACCATGGTTATGATAAGTAATTTTTGTCGAGTATAAAGTCTAAAATATTTGAATGACATAATAATTATGTTTTGACTTGAACCATTGTTTATCATGTTGTTATGTGTAATCATATAACGTGAGTTGACAAAATCATGTATATAGAGTGGAGAACTATAAAAAACATCATTAAGAATGTCATGAACATATAATATAATATATGGATATTTAATTTCATGAACCTATAAAATAATTATAATACCTTATAATATATTTTAATTATAAATTATTGGTTGATATGTAGGTATGACCATGTGAACATTGGCTTGTTTTTTAGTATCATCACTCATAATTAGATTGTTGAATATTTGTAAATGTTAATTAAGTACATCAAAAACAATATTCCAATGTTTTTTTATGTCCTTTCACTTGAATAACATTACTATAAATTATATATTATTATATCTTATGTCTCAATGAATATCTTCAATTGATAGTATGTCCTGAAGCTCTACAATATTCACAATATAAATTCACATTATAGCCTCTACTAAAATCTCAAGATGAATCAAAATCATGATGCAAAGGTAAATATATCATGTTCTATTCAATAAACCTTTCAAGTTCTTGGTGAGGATTATCTGATAACATTTATAAATATTATATACTCTTGAGAAGGTGGAAGAATGAGCTTATCAGGTGATTGTGAAATTTATTTACATTTTTGGCCTCAATCTTAGCTTAGAAAGCTGGTGGATCAATAACCTTATCTTTAAATGTTTATTTACCCTAAAATTTGGAGGTAGTAAAGGTAGGGGAATTTTACCCATATTTAATCATGTGAGCCTCTACAATTTTAATCTCAAATTCGTGAACCATATGGAAAACCTCATTGAAATATTGGTAATTACCAAAAATTACTTTTTATTTGAGTGATTAAAGAAAAATATTGGATAAAATACTTTGTAACTCACTATTAAGTATTTGGTTAGAAATTTTTATATTCATAGTTTTGAATTTAAGAACATATTCACTAACATTCTCCTTACGTACTTGTTTAAGTATAGTAATTTGAGAAAATGTGGTCTTTTTGCCAAGGTTGATAGAAAAGTGAGCTAAGAAGATATCATCCAATAGAATGAATCTAAGGCATAGTCCTTTATAATTTTATGAAATATCTTGGTCATCAATAAATTATCATGTGAAAAATAAAATCATGAGTAAAATAGGGATCAAATGTGATGTGAATGATCACCATTGCTAATCTATACTTCAAATTTAGGAACCAAAAAACTGGTAGGAATACAGTGAATGAGGACCTCATGAGCCAATGGGTTATATAATATATCTTTAGAATTGACCACATGGAAAGGTTTTTTATATCCTCAAGCGAGTTTTCTAACTTGTGTTTACATATCTGGAAGATATTGTTGAATGGAATCATCCTTACTATATGTAGTAACATGTATATGATCCAACATATGATTAAAATTGATAGGAATAGAGTATTTGATATTTTTAATAAGACCAAGATCAAAATTCCATACACATTTATGTGGAAGAAAAAATACATGTAAAAATATATTTGTTACAAATCATTACTAGTGCTAATAAGCTACAAATCCTAGAGTTAATGTACATTTTCTTCCAACTATAAATTATAAGATCCAATTGTAGTGGGTCAGTTTACCTTTTTTATCATAAAGTAAGTGTTAAATTCTTAAGAAAAGGCTCTTGAGAGTACAAAATACAATTATAGTTCATGATAAGTTATATTTGTCTTTACCCAAAGCTCATAGCTCAATATATGGTCTATTTTTTTGGGAAGGGACATCACACAATCTGTGGTCATTTTCTTGGCCTTCAATGTGCCTCCCATGCCTTCATTGTTCATTTTTCCTCATCCTCTTTTCTAGGTTTAGTCCACAGTCTCACCACCATCCTTTAAACAACCTCCATGTCAAATAAGTTTGTGAATTACTCTTGAAAAAGACTTGGGATTACACAACTAATAGAATTATCCATTAAGTATATGATGTGGCAAGTAAGTTTGATAACAACATAATTGGCATTAAAAATATATCAAGATAAATCATGGCTACCTTCTTGCTAATATACAAAGACACATGCCATCCATTGATACTTCCCATCACTTCATCCCCACTACATAATTGGCATCTAGTTTATGCTGAGATGAATCTACCCTTTAGCCATAATAATAAAATGACTTCAAGATAAAAATAAAATATTTAAGTTATTGATAAAAGGAGCATTGAAATCTAAATGTATATATGCATTAAGGATTATTTACTAATTTTTTTGGGTAGGTGTGACATTGAATATATATTTACTAATTATTATTAGTGAGTGTGGGTGAAAGGAATCCAATTAAATTTTCAACTACTATCCCCCTTCTCCATAACTTGCATTTGTAATTTACTTATACCCATATTTAAAATACTCGTACCGTGTTAACAAAAGGGTCATTTGATGAACATAAAATAATTTTGACTACCAAGTGATACACTCTTTCATTAATCTAAAAGAATTTACATCATGAAGCTTATACTAAAATATTAGTCCAACATTTTCTTAGAGGTGGAGCTTAACTAGCATGCGCTAACTCCTGATGTGTTGGTCTTCATCGATCATCAAGGGGCTAGTCTCTATTGATATTTACCAACTTATAAATTATCATAGTTAAATTTTGATGATAAACCAACCTTACCATAGTTACAATTAACAAACCTCCACCCTTGTTCTAACTACCAAATAACCATCCCCACCATAATCACTACCATTGTCACTGCTAATCACTAATCACTCATCACCATCATGCCAACCATGAAATGTGACTATGAAAGTGTCACTCATCTTGGCATGTGGAATGGATCCAACATTGCATGTAAATCATTCCATGGTAAACTTAAATTATCATGCCCTAACACCTTGATAATCATGTCCTCTTAGCATGAGTCTCCTATGGCCCTACTATTAACTAGGTAAAGCCTAAAGGCCAAAAAATATGTCATTCACCATTTACTCACTACTGGATCCAAGGTGGATGGAGATATCTCAAGTAGAGTTGGTTAAAATAAAGGTAGATGAGTCAATGTTTAATCTTATGTTTTGCACTCATCCATTCTGCCAGGTTTTCAAATTTCATAAACTAGTGAAATGTTGAGGTCCATTCTAGAAAGTTTTATCATTTTGATAGTCATTCATATTTATAGGATATTTATATTTAGGGATGCATAAATAATGCATATGACCCTACATAAAATTGAATCTTAACTTATTTATGATAGAGTAATTCATATTTGTCATCATAGAAGGGCAAGTGGATATTGAATAAGTTGAACAAGGAAAGAAATCCTTCAGTTTTTTATAAATGTGAAAAAATTGAATCCATAACTTATTAACATAGATAAAATCAAAAACATACAAATAAAGAATAGTTATGGGGAAAAAAGGAAAATGCTTTAGATAAGCACATTCACAGTGTAGAGAGGATTACATAACATGATTAGTTAAACATTAGTCCAATAAATCAAAGGAAGAATACATAAGAATAAATTGAATTAAGCCTATCTATTCATGTGGGACTTACAAAGGATATCAAGAAACAAATGAAATAAAACAACATCATATTACCTTCCCAAATGGATTCACCATACCAATGTAGCTCAAAATCATGTTCTCCCTTGATCAAGAGCTCTTATATTCAAAGACAATGGTGGCTAACTCCTCCAATGTCTCCATAACTCCTTAAAAATTCAATGATAAAATGTGAAATATTATGGAGAAAATTCATCATACTAACTTTTCATAAATAAATCTTAAAAATGATGTCCATGGCTTCTCTATTTATAGATTTTCAAGATTGCTCAGAATCAACCTAAATCATCCATCTTGAGATGAAGATGTGTGGTTGAGGATTAATTAAATTTTTGGAATTAAATCCATAATTATCCTCATCATGAATTTGGAAAAAGGGAAATTAAAGAGGCATGGAGGGTCATTATGAGGCATGGGAGACCCATAATCTTGATATTTATGGCATTTATGGCATATGGATGTCTTCACAAGGGTAGTTAATAGAAATCAATTTCCAAAAAGAAATTTTCAAAAACTCTCATGGAAAATCCACTTAATCTCTTGATTTGGATTAATTATCCTTAAATAAGGTTAATAAACATTTGTGTAATTATTTAGAAATTGGCCCTCAATTAATCAAAATGGTCAAAAAGTCATATTACGAAGTTGTAATTTGACTCGAGAAGAATTGGAAAGTGACGTTAGATGCATTGGAACCATATTACCATTTATGATGTTTCTAACATAAAATAACAAAGTTACGTGATGTGTACTAATGAATTAGAAGAAAAGAGTGATCCAGAGCATAAAAAGGTGAAATCATCATTTTGACTTGAAATGAATTGATCAAAGTTAGCTATCCCATAAATTGCATTACCCCATTTAGGTATACTTTGATCTAAATTGGCACTTGTAAATGAAAATTTCAAACCATTTATGGTGTTTTATGTATTTTATCCTAAAATGTTCATTTGATTGTAATTCGAGTAAGATTGAAAATTTCAATACAAAAGGTGTTAGGAATTGGATGTCTACACACAATGTATTCATAAATCTCCTTTGCATAAATTATTTAGATGAAAGTGCAAAGAAATGTAATGAAGATTGTAATAAAACCTTTAAAAAGACATATATATTCAATTTACCTATACCTACTATTTCCCAGGGCTTGTTTCTCTTACCAGAGGCCCACTATACATAAGGTTAAGATCGTCCAGGATTTTGTCTCTATTAATAAGTTATTTTTATACATAAGGACAAGCTATCATATGGAAGGTCATATGAACTATGAATTTAGAGGAAGAGAGTTGTTTAATAGGATAGAATAGGGTGTATAAGATCCTCTATAGTGTTTTCCAAGCTTCAATATCTTGAACTCTATTTTTAATTCATGTGTTTTTATTCACCATTTCATGTGTATTTATGTTTGTAAGTGCCTAAATGTAATCTATTATTTATGATAGTTTCATCATGTATGTGTGCTTTTAAGTAAATTTAAAGTGTTACTCTTATCATATTTCATGTGTTTGTTCAGACTTCCACAAAGAGTGTGTGAATCCATGTTTTTTGCACTCCCATTGTAGGGTGTATAAGAGCCTCTATAGTATTTTCTAAGATTTAATATCTTGAGATATATTTTTAATTCATGTGTTTTTATTCACCATTTTAGTTGTATTTATGCTTTAAAGTGCCTAAATGTACTCTATTATTTGTGATGTGGTCATCATGTATGTGTGTTTTTAAGTACATTTAAAGTGTTACTCTTATTATATTTTATGTGTTTGTGTAGACTTCTAAAAAGTAAGAGTGTGTGAATCCATGTTTGTTGTACTCCCATTGTAGGGTGTATATAAGGCTCTATAGTATTTTTCAAGATTTAATATCTTGAGCTCTATTTTTAATTCATGTGTTTTTATTCACCATTTCATGTGTATTTATGCTTGCAAGTGCCTAAATGTACTCTATTATTTGTGATGTGGTAATCATGTATGTGTGTTTTTAAGTTCATTGAAAGTGTTACTCTTATTATATTTCATGTGTTTGTGTAGACTTCCACAAAGTAAGAGTGTGTGAATCCATGTTTGTTGTACTCATATTGTAGGGTGTATATGAGCCTCTATAGTATTTTCCAAGCTTTAATATCTTGAGCTTTATTTTTAATTCATGTGTTTTTATTCACCATTTCATGTGTATTTATGCTTTCAAGTGCTTAAATTTACTCTATTCTTTGTGATGTGGTCATCATGTATGTGTTTTTTAAAGTACATTGAAAGTGTTACTATTATTATATTTCATGTGTTTGCGCAGACTTCCATAAAGTAAGAGTGTGTGAATCAATGTTTGTTGTACTCCCATTGTACTATGTAGTATATACTTATTATTGTTTATTTCTTCATTCAGAATGTTTAGTGATATTATTAAATATTTCCATCAACCTCTTTCATAAAAGTTGTAACTAAAATTACATTTTTTGCATACAATCTCTATGGACTTGATATTCTAGGCTTTAAATAATATTATTGCTAACCTTTGAAATTTACAACAGTCATGTTTTGGTTCTTTTAAAGTTTTCAAAATGTAATATATCCATTACATTTTCTCTTTATCATCTACTATATATAAAGGTTCATTTATCTTGTCCTTGAATCACCACATGAGGTGTTGCCATATTATATAGATTGTTTCCAAATGAGTTGGTATGTTATGTTTCTATAATGTGAAAAGACAATCTCTGCTTTGGAATGTTACACTATCTACATAAAACTTAATGCCTTCTCATATGTACATTTCCTTATTGGAAGATCATAATATATACTTTCAATATAGGGTATCAATTTCATGAATAGTGGTTGCCCGAATTATTTTATGATTGCTATGTTATGTTGTCAACTAGTTAGATTACCCTGTCCATCGGCACACCATTGTACTCTCGTGGTGACCTTTATAGTGATTTATATAAGCATTTCATTGGTAAGGGTTAGTGTTGTAAAGCATATTCTTAACTTGTTTGAATGTAAGTTATTTTTTTATTGGCAACTAATATAAATGTTAATTATTGTAGATTTAATATGGATGAATGGGAATTAGATTATTGCCTCAAAGAACTTTATGTTGATACCAAACAAATGGTATGCATTTTTATCTACTATAATTGAAGGTGAATTTGAGTTGTATTATTTTTTTGTTGATGCTAATCTATTGTGACATGCATTGTGTTAGGAGAAAGAAGTCGATCAAAATTCCTCATTACATGTAAGTGCTTAGTTTAGACATTCTCCTCACCCCCTAAAAGATCGAATGAGGAAGCTATATAGAGAATCAATAATTAGGGATGGTATTCCCAATGCTATGAGACAACCATCCCCTACCCATGAACAACCAGGGGTGCAATCCCAATACAAGATAGAATATTTACCAAATAAAGATGCAAACAAGGGGATAACACGTGTAATTTTATTGATGGTCCATGTATTTTCAATGCTTGGTTTAATATTCTTGTTACATATGTAAAATTTTCAATATTTATGAACCATGCATCCCTATTTTGATTTTTTACATCTTTTTTAATACTATAGGAGCAGGGTTGGAGTAGACGAAGGTGAAGAGGGTGTCCTTGAAGATCCCAATGACTATTTCTCAAGAGATGTATGAGAACCTTTGGTTTCCATTAATGCTTGATTGCTCCTCATTTTAAATAATGTTTCTTTCTTCCCTCTTACAATAATCAAAATTAGAATAATTTAAACATACCATACATTTTTCTATGTTATTTTTGTTTTGTGTTTTAGTTGAAAGGGGTGAAGTGAAGCCACATAGATGTGGCTGATAGTCACCTACATAATGACTTCATCCCTAAAAATTTACATATTTGTTGTACTCTCTATTTCATTTTCCACAATCAATAATTTTGAACCATGCATCCCTATTTTGATATGTTACATCTTTTTTAATATTGTAGGAGGAGGGATTGGAGCTAATCGAAGGTGAAGAGGGTGTCCCCAAAGTGTCCAATGATTATTTGTCAAGATATTTATGGGAACATGTACATGTTATAATTTGTATGAAATATTTATTATATAGAAAAAACTTGGTTTTCATGGATACCATTAATGTTTTATTGTTCCTCATCAAAAAAAAAATTCCTTTCTTCCCTCTTACAATAATCAAAATTAGAATACTCTTGACACACCATGCATTTTTATATGTTGTTTTTGTTTTGTGTTTTAGTTAGAAGGGGTGGAGTGGAGGAACATGGACATGGTTGCTAATGACTCCATCCCTTAAAATGTGCATATTTATTGTACTCTATCTTTCATTTGACATGCTCATATCCCCATGTTTATTATTCCATATATGTTTGGAGTTGGACTCACATATATATGTCCACCTATGTGGTATGAGGAGGTGGAGTCATATGACCTTGATGAAAATGACAATGAGGATGTTGATGATGATTATGGTGATTGGTTTTTGGGTACTTCACAATCTAAAATAGAGGAGGAACTGAATGATGTAAGAACATTTGATTGTCTTTGATGACTTTATCTTACATTTATTATTTTATGCTTTTAACATTTTATTGTGTTTGATGACATTATATTTTGTTTATTAGTTTATGATTTTAACCTCACATCTCTTCCTTGTTAAATGATAGTATACAGGTGAGCAAAGAATTGAATATTGGGGTATTATGAGGTATAATGTACACCTTTACTTGTTGAGGCCATGTGACACATTTAGAGCTGATGGTGGCCATCTATTTTGGTCACGAGATAGACTTAACACTCACTATCATAAGAATCATGGTCAACAACCCATTCTAAAGAGGACCCTTAGGTGTACTAAAAATGGGAAATGTAATACTAAGGGAAGAGAAATCAATAAAAGATAAACAAAAAGGAGGCCAATAGATCAAACCTTAAAAAAATAGAGCATCAAGAAGAGAGATAGGCTAGAAAGATCATGGCTAGCTAGGGAAGATGTGTTTGAGTTCTGTTATCTCAATGACATAACCTTGAAGTCTATCAATGATGAGATGGGTGCATATGATTTAAGTGAAAACTTGGCATGAAGAAGGGAAGCCTATATTTAGTGAAGATAATATCGTCGAAAAATAGAGTGAGAAAGAGAATAGGTGAAGAAATAACAAGGTGCATGAAATAATGGACCTCAAGTTAAATGTATTATATTCATTTGTTTTCATGAAGTTAATGTTACATTCAATTCAGCTTACTCAATATTAAAATTAATATTTTTTCAACAATCACCATTTTGATTATAGAGGGACAAACCTCAATCCCATTCTAGTGATGATGATCACATTCCTCTTAGAGAAATGCATTTGTATAATGGTAGATATGTTCATCAAGGGAAGTGTAAAAAATGAAAGTGCGCATGATAGGTTACCTCACAAATTAATATTTTACTTCTTATGATGACTACATATTATATGCACTCTTATTTATTCCCCCTACCTTTCTTTTAACCTTTCCATTATATATTTTGATAGTGTTATATATTGTTATTGCATATATATTTTTGGTGGAGACGAGTTGGTGTAGTCATAGGCATGGATAGACCATGTTTAGGAGGTATGATAGATACTTATTATTTACCAAAAATGACAAGTTTATTCTTCATGTTGGTGTCTTATTCTTGTATTTTGATGAGATTTCTAAACTACACATTTTCAAATGCAATTGTCTAGGGTGACATATGCATATACGTGCATTCATGTGGTTGACTGCTTCCACCTATTTATCCATTCTTAGAGGCCTAATGGCCATAACATGAAAATTAATATTGCCTTGAAGCTACTACCTTGGACACTATTATTTATATGTATGACATGTATGATGTGTGGTCAAACATATTATTTAGATAGGAGATTTGAATACAAGTGTTTCATTTTTGGTTTGTGTTGGATAAGTAGTTTTTTGTTTATGTACAATTTAAGTAATGGTTTGGTGGTTAATTTGAATTTAAATATGTATTTCAAAATCATTCATGGTTAAATGATGTAATGTTTTTTCCATGTACTCATCATATATTTTTTATGTGTATGGTATGTGATTTTTTTGACAGATGATTTATTGTCTTCACATGTATACCTTATTATTATTTCATTATTTCACATGTTGGTGACAAAGTGCACATGTTTGAATGTCTCTATGTCTATATAAAATTAATCATGGTGGGAAGGAGTGAAATATAATATTTGTATGCATGGTTTGTCTCTCTCACATTCCTTTGTCTCATATCATGTGTTTGTCTATTCAGGGAATCAACACAAAAATTGTCGATGTCTATGGCCCATGGTTTGAGGTAGGAGAGGAGGGGAGAGAAGGAATGGGGAAACACTCCAATACATAATAATAACCATGCCACACGTAAAGATTTCATACTCCAATATAATTATTTCATAATTTTCATTCAAGTTAGAAAACTTTGTGTGTAAAGAAACTATTCATAATATAATAAAATTAGATGTTCTTAGCTTTTATATTCTCATGGACCCTCATTTATGTTTGGATTTTTATATATTTTAAATGCTAAAAATATTGAATGCAATCATTGACTTTTAGATGTATTTTTTATAGATGAAGTCCCAAATCTAGAAGAGAATGTGTCTTCCCAATTGCCCAAGGACATGGAATAACTTCTCGTAAGGATGAGATCCCAAAATGAAATGGGTGTAAAAGAACATATTGGTTTACAAATATCACTAATGGATGTAAAAAAACAATCACTCGAGAGGGATAACTAGTTTTTGTTTGAGCTTCTTGACAGTGTAAGGGCAAAGGTTATCAAGTTGGAAACTGCATTGGATAACAAGACCAAAGAGGTCAAGAAATTCAATTGTGCACTTCTCACACTAAGGAATGGGAAGATGAATGTTGAAATAAAGTTTTTAAATCTAAAAGCTACCCATGCCTATACAAAATCAATCCATGATACATGGGCATAGACTATACGGGCCATGTAATTATAGCATGAAGTAATAGTTTCCATATATGAGCACCAGCTATACATTTTGAAGGTAGAATTTGATATCTTGTTTGCACAAACTAATGGCATGTCTCTAAATATATGTGGTATTCCTTACATGAAAAAATACAATTAGTTGTGTGCAATGACTTATGTGTCCAGTATTACATGATGTATGATTATGACTTTGGATGGAAATCAATTGAAAAACATGCTTATTCATATTTTAATCTATAAAATTAATGTTTATTTGCCACTATTTTCTTAATTAATCTTGTGTATTTGAGTTGTTTATGAATTAATGACTAACTGTGTTCATAATTTCTATAGGTGAATGTTAAGAACCCTATAAAAGTATGGCAAGTGGTTGTTTACCAATATATTTTGACTCCAATTTATGTATAAATGTGTTTTCATGTTATTTGATCACCATATAATGGTTTTATAATGAGTTCCAAGTGATTTAAGGTTTTATAATGTCAAAGAAGTTTATTTACAAGTGTGTACAATGATCTCAATAAGTGATTGACCTTATTCACAAACCTCTGTAGATAACAATAGTCTTTAATCTTTGTTTGGCTTGATAACTTTCTCTTAGTATCTCTATTCAAAAATAATCTATGAATTCACTATCTAATTCATATTAATGATCTTAGATGATATTAGTACACCTGGTCTAACCTCTTGGTCTAACATCATGCATTAATCAAGCACACAGTCATATCAAGATCATAGTCAAATTTTTGCTTGTTTCGAATTGCAATAATAGTTTATTGAGGTTTAAAAACATTAATAGACATGTTTAGAGAGTCTAAAATGTGTTTGAAATATTCTTTTTGAATAAGAAATCAACTAAGCCCCACCAAATAGCAAAAGAAGGACTATGGTGATAGTCAATGCTATATATACATATAATAGGTCATAAATGTGCACCTACAGGTGCCATGGATAAAATGTCACATTGGAATGCATATTAAAACATGTTTGAAGTATGTTAGGGTCATTAGTATTCATTTTAACACCTTTGAATAAGGTTTTGAATTAATGGCAATCCCATACACCATAGGAACTAGTTGTCTCCATACTCACTACCTATCTACAACTCCCATTAACACTAATAAGAGACTAAAAATGTTGAATCAAAGGTGTTGAGACTATTTTTAACCTTTTAATTAATATATGATCAATTGGATCACACTTTTAAAAGCATAGAGTTATTTTTAAGTCCATACACCATGAAAACTAGTTGTTTCAACCTCACTTCTTGCATACCTAAGATGTTCATCTACAGTTGACCATATGCAAAGAGTTGAAGTGTTGTATAGGGATGCTCAATCATGTTTTGATGTATTTATTAGGTTTAAATAGGATGGATATTACTTGAAGGTATATTTTAAGGTCATACTATATGAACAGTCTATATGCTACCTTCATTGCCTTATGCACTATTGTGTGTACATCTACAAGCTACTACAAAGACCTAACCATGGTCATGGAGGAGATTTAACATGCTTAGAAGCCTTATTGAGGTATTGGAGTGTTGTAAATATCATGATAAGCATGTTTTTAATTCTATATTAGCAAGCAGACCTAAAATTTTATATCCATATATGGTGATTGAACTCAGAGATAGTTTCCCTAAAGCTCTAAAATAGAGTACTAGGAACTTTTGGTGATGCTCCACAACAATGTTTCAATGAGTCTTGATGAGCCCAAATTAAATCATCTTGTATCCCCCACATATTGGTATAACCCTAAAAAATAAGGAGGGTATATGACTAGATAAGAGTAGTATTTGAGGGCCTCTAAATTACACTTTTGTTCATTATGAACATTTAGTGTATTCTATAGGATCTGAGCCTCAAAGTGACCTTTATAACCAAAGTTACATTTTGAAGGTATAGGTTCATGTTTGTGTGATCCTATAAGGGTGAATAAGACATCAATGCACAAAAATCATCAACCAAGGTTGTAATTGTAGGGATTCAACCCCATAAAACACCTACAAGTGTTCTTTGCCTAGGATATCGACCTACAACTAGCTATAAACTCTTATATCATCCTTAAGGTGAGTCTAGGAAAGGAAAAACTAATACTTGTTAGTTAAAGCTACCTTAAAAATATAAAAGGGAAAATAAATTTTGTGACATAGAATTCAAGGTGGATACATACATCTAAGACCACTGTTTACTCCAACATAGTCAACTGTAGTTGACTGTAGTTGGTAGTGAGTAATAATTTGGTGTTATGGGTATTAATATAGCATGGGAATGATGTAGATATATCTAAATGAGTAAAAAATGATCTTTAGAGCCCTAATAAAGTATCTATACATTGTTATCAAGGCCTAAATAATGTAGTTAACACTTACAAGTAGGGTAAAACAAGTAAATAGAATCAGTCAACCTATAGTCCTAAGTAGATCAAGATGAGAGCTCAACAATGCAGGGTTTGATAAAGGATTAATTATCAAAATATGAGTGATAGACCTCCAAAATGATGTTAGACATATAAAAGGACTCTTATAACATTGATACAACACAGAAGAGGGACTCTAACAATGTAACCTATAGTCATATATCAAGATCTTGTACACAATAAACTTCCTTAGGAGTATGTCTTGATTTTTGATGCATTTGAAGGGTCTAATGAGGTGGTCAAGACCTAAAATATTGTACATAACACAAAGAATAATTGGATAAAATCCTCAGACATTCATTTTTGGTGAGATATTAGGGAAATTACCCTTTGTTTTATCTTAGACAAAGGGTACTCCCCTAGGATGTTAACATGCAGACTTTAAAGGAAGAGGATAACTAGGTGAGTTAAGGGTGGACAAGACCTTGCAGAATGGTGTAACAAGTTGAATAGGACATGTAAAAACATGAGTAATAATACACATATGCCTAAAACATAAAAATTTGGTCCAAATTTGTAAATATGTAGGTAGACCTACTTGGTCTTGTCTAGGTCTAAAGCCCTAAGAGGGGGTTGATTCCATTTCTAGTGTTAGATAAACATTTCAATGAGTTAAAATACCTAATTAGGGAGATATAATAGGTGTTAGAGATATAAATCAATCACTATAGGATCTCAATGCTGTTATTACCTCCAAAGAACAATGTGAAATACAATCTTTATCTAAATAACTTGAAGAGGTCACCCCATTGCTCCCTACCAAAATGTAACCTATAGTCTTGTCCAAACTTGTAAATTAACACAAATATCAACATATTCATGGCCTTAAGGGACTTTGAAAGACAATGTTTCATTCATAATAATCCAATACTATATAAGGACATGAAAACATAGAATCATTTATTTCTTTATTCATTTGATCATCAAAACATTACATGATTAAAACATCAAAAACTATTATAGATATGTGGTAAAATATTATCACATTCTAGATCAATATGGATACATGCAAAAGTGAAGGCAAAATTTGAATTATATGAGTTAGACTCATAACTTCAAGTAATACACAAACAAATATGCACTTTCTTTAGTAATATATTAAACATGTTAAAATAAAACTAATTACAAGACTAAACATTATTTATCGATATTGAAAGATATTTTTATATAATTATTCTATTTACTTTCTAAACCATCACTATCATCTGATGGATTTTAGTCACCATCACTTTCATTCTATATAACATGTGTGGTAAAAAAAGTGGTTTTGTTCTTGAAATACTTTAGCTCGATTGGATGAGAGGAAAATCTATTTTTTGGGATATTATGTACCTCTTCCACTATGTTGGATATGGCTGTAATAGACAAAGACTAGGGGCATGAAAGAGATTATTTTGAATGTTTTATAGTTTGAAACACACCCAGAATGGTAGTTTCACACCAATGAATATATTTCATACTTGATCTGGATGCACATAGACATCTAGATCATTATACACCTTTGTTGCAAAGAAATTCTCCAAGAAGGGCCTAAGATAGGCTAGAATGACACTAGGAGTATCCCACACATCAATAAAAATGGCATCATCTTAAAAACATTCATATGACCACTGTATTTAAAAATAAGTATCAATCCTATCTATGAATGTTGTGTATTCATATCTCACCATTGGATTATGGTATGAAGGATATGCCATGTTATAATTTAGGAGAACATTTACCCATCACAATCCATCAAGTTGGATGAAATTTTTTGTGCTTCCAATCCCCCTCTAGTTGATGGAACCAACCACCACACACGAGATTTGGTGCAATATTTTCCATTCCACATTTAGCTCCTCTAGTATATTTGATTTTTCCATGTGAATTTATGGAATTCCTCTCGTGTTTCAATAGCACTCCCCATGTTTTTTAGTATTAATGCCACCAAACACATAATTAAAAAAATTAATTAATGATAATTTCCAAAAATAATTCACAAATTATAGTTAAATATTTTGCATGTAGTTAATCAACATAGTAAGATGTTTTGTGGAGTTTGGTAAAAACTAATGTGTTTAGTAGCTTATTTAGGTCGTAATGTGTCTTAATAAAATTGTAAGGTCATAAAAGGAATAAGATAATGTAAATGAAATTTAATTTCATGCATCAAGTAGTTTGTAACTACCTCCCTACATGTAACTAACAAGTAAATAGAAGATAATGCAAGAAAAGTAGAGTTGGCACAGATCAGAGGGGTACAAAAGTCAACTCTAAAGATTATAAGCAAGGTTAAAACCTTAATCAAAGATAAAGAAGGATATCTTTGATCATACACATTCAAATCCTCAGGAAATAGTTAAGAAAGTTATCGAAGATAGTGTATGAGTGATTGAAGGAGGTTTCAAGACGTTAGTGGTGTGAGGAGAAAGATAACTCAAATGTAATTTATTAGTGTGTTAGGATAATTTTTATGTAGATTAAAATAATTTCATGTTATTAGGTGTTATTAAAGGTCATGTATGGGTCTTTGATAGGGTGTGTGGGTGAAATAATAACATACAAGTATAATTCACTACCATATCAAGGTAGTTGATGTAAAAAGTAGCTGTCAAAAGGTGATTATTCACTTGTGTAAAAGGTGAATGTAACAAGTTTTGGATTAATTTAGATGTTATTATCATAGGAGGAGGTCAGTTGGGAGGTTTTGAAGAGGCAGGGGTATGGAGGACTGGTAATGGAGTAAAAACCACAAGTATTTTGTCCTCTATCTAGAATTGACAATAATGGAAATGTAAATAGAAGGAAATGATGAAATATGATACATTTGGATGTTCATTGATATGCCTTTATATGGTTTTAATTGTGTGAAAAAAATCTCATGTGTTAAGGATCTTTAATTCTATGATTCAGTGTTTGTATTGAAATTTTAAAGGAAGATGTTGACATAACTGTGTCTCTATTTCTTGTATATACTTATTAAAGACTACAGGCAAAAGAAGAATGAACTATCTAATAATAAATTGACTTGATAAGAGAAACTCATAGGTAATCTCTTTGAATAAGTTTTTTTCCATGCACATAGGTTTGTTTTGAATCTAACAAGGAACTAGGGAACAAGACCAATCTGTGTATAATACCCTCTTTGCAAGGCACAAGGTAAGGAAAATGGTGTTTTATATATTTTAAAGCTAAATAAATTGATCATCTCTTGAGACAAGTTTTGGTATAGTATGATTTTTTTTTTATAGGTATGATAAAATGTTGAAAGTTTGAAAAACTCAAATGAAATCATTGTAAGCATTTAGGTCATGTGTGTACTCTAGTTTTGAAACACGGTCAAAGACATTATTTGGATAATGAAATGACCTACTGTTGAGATTTGGTTATAATTTGAAGACAAGGTAGAATGAATATGTGCTAGTTAATAATTCTTTAGGAGAGTTTCAAGCACCATCTGAATTTAAATTCACATTCAAACCTATTCAAGTTTACTCGATCAAATAGTGTTGATAGATTTCTTAAAAAACTATTGGTCTATGTGTGAACAGATGTTGTCAAGAGAATATAAGGTTTGGTAATGTTTTTTCGAGTTTAGGGAGACCTTATAATGGCCATTTTTACATTTGAAAACAAGTTAAAATAAATGAAACCTTAAATGAACCCTCTCATGTCTACATAATTGTAGGAAACCCTAATTTTAGGGCAAAACACAAAAGTTTGAATTAACTAGTGAATTTTGTTCAAATTTTTTACTATAATGGAATGTAGTGTGAAGAAAGAGGTTTTTAGGGTTGTAGAATTGTACGGCCTCTATCCATACTCATATAGGAGACTAAGTGTAAATAGGGCTTAAAAGGCCTAATTAAGCCTAGTCAATGGTGAGAAAAGGGATCTAGAAGGTGAATTGACAAGTAAAACTTGGTGGAAATATCGAGGATAAAGGGTGGTAGATTATGTGTTTATATTTCCAATATTTATTTGTACAAATTTATACAAGGCAAAATTCTTTAAAAAAAGGCTACTAGTTATGTAGGGTGATTAAATGTCTCAGAAGTGAAGAGATAGTTAGCAGTTAGGAGAGGGATTGAAGTGAGTCAAGACAAGTTTATTTAACTATTGAGATACTATATATGGTGAATATTGTATTTAGGAGTCTTGTTTCAAGAATGGAAGTGATTAGATCATTGAAGCCTAATCGAAGCTAGTGTGAGTTAGCTTAAAATAGAATATTGAAGGTGAATAGTATGATATAAGTAGATGAATAAGATCTATGCAGAGACTAAGGGTAGATAAGAAAAATTCAAGACGCCAAGATTGATAATGTTGATAAGTAAGAGAAATTAAGGAATAATCAGTGCAAGAGTTGACCAAGAAGGGAATACATAATGAATTAAATGCTTGAGTGTTGGAGTTTTTAGGTGTCAGACATTGACTATAATAGAGTATGAAAAAGGGATCTACATCAAATGCATTAATAACAATGACAAGTGATGTACCTATTAAATTTAAGGTGTTAATAAGGTCAACATCAAGAAGATAGAGGTGAGTTATTCAGTTTGTAAACCTATTACTTGTAATCAATTTTAGCATTCTTGGAATCAAGATATAACCCTATGTGTAAGCACCAACAAAAAAGAAGATCTCATAATGCCTTATTTCTGATTATTGATATGGAATGCGTGAGTCCTTGGAATGTTTATTGAATGTATTGATGTAATTCATTAATTTATTTACATTAGTTTGTTATAAAAACATGTAACTTTGTTATAACAATGTAAACATAGACAATCCAAACATATAATTTGTGAATGTGTTACACAAAGGTGTTGGGGCGGTATTCATCATTTGAAATAGGTTTGATAATTTATATCAAAGGATTATTAACCTTTATTAGTAGTTATAAACCAAAGTTTAGAGGTCTAAACCATCAATACCAAACCCATACACCCTGTAGATGTTAGAGGTACAATCAATAAGAGGGGGGTGAATCAGTGATGCTAGATAAGCCAATTTAATTCCCATTTCTTAAACATTCAGCATACATTAATTTAATTAGGCAACATAAATATGAAAGCACATATATCCAAAGAATACATAAGAACATACATCACATGAAAACATCATATATGTGGGAAACACTCTAGAGGGATAAAACCTAGTGAACCCTACAATATGAACTATAGTCCTATAAAACAAGATCCAACATTTAGACTAGCATCCACTAACTAAGGAACACCCATCCCTTGTTTTAGTGAGACACCCATACCACAAGGTAGAATCAACCCCTAGGAAACCAAACACCCACTTAGTTACCTTGATCTGATCTCCACCTTTGATATAACGTCTTCTACACTTGCTGATGGACTTATCTTACTTTCACTCTCTCCCTTTTACACTCTCACAAACTTTCACACACAAGCAAATCATCCAAAACACCCTTTTGGATCACTCTTCACTTTTAAACACATACACAATAAAAAAACCAACAAAAAATCTATCACAAAATCAATAACATGACCTTTAGGTCATGCACACACTCCTCAACCTACTCAAATCTTCAATCCATCCATTAAGCACACTCACTCAATTATCCTCTAGGGCTTACTCGCTCAATCTACCTCTTGTAGGCTAATTAGGTCCAATGGCCTATATGTTCACATTTATCAACTTGATCTGATAAACATGACTAATCCTCTTTACTCTCTTATGGTCCTTACTAACCTATACCTTCTCTTTCAAAGGTTCCTTTTCTTAATATCACATCTGCTCTTCTCTTCACTCTTTAAGTCTTGAAACCATTGCCTTGGTCTCCATAATTTATAGAGTCTTCATGAATATTAACATCTAGGTCAGCCATAATATTGGATTTAACCATTAATAAATCTAACATGCAAAGACATATCTCAAATACATTATCACAGGTTAGCTAAAGCATCTATGGGTCACACTTAAGTAGCTATGCCTTTCAATTAAGCCTTAGTAGACCTTATAGGTCTCATAGAGACCTATTCACTAATTTAGCACTTTATCAAGAACATTAAGAACACAAGATCACTTTCAATTACATGGGTCCACTCCATATGACCCTTATGACAACTTCATGTGATTCTTCTACCAAAACACTCTTCTATTAAAACACAAATTGCTCAAATATTATTATGTACCTAATAATACCATTATTGAATAAATAGTCAAATTTTAAGCTCCATAACTTTGACTGTACAAACATTTAAACATTATAACTATATTTACTAGATTTTCCTTGAAGTCTTCTACAATTTTTATTTTTAATTCATCAATAAATTTTTCCTAGATCAAAATATATAGCCTAAAAATTAAGCACTAGTTTTCTTTGCAAATTTAAATATTTGAATTCCAATAGTCACTATACAAACACTAAACATCAATCACCTTAAGCTCATCACATGCTTCCTATCAAATGTGTATAAATATGCACCATCAATCTCCTTTGATTAGAATAATCTTTATCATACAACTCTCACCATTGATCTTAGATCAAAGTTCTTATGATTATGCCAATTGGAATCTCTACATGCCTTCTACACATTTGACTTTTGACTCGACCTACACCGTCGATCTTTGTCAATACAAATGCCCATGAATCATTGATTTTCTATCAACTTAATGAGATAGTCACACTTTTCACAATCAAATTTAATCTGAGAATCCTTTGACATGTTAAATTAATATGCACCATTAGATCATTACTAAAATAATCATGTGCTCTATTAGATCATTATCTATTTAGATTAAATGCCAATCATTAAATCTATGATCTGATGAAATGTTGACCATTGATATTTGATAATGAAAATTTGGGTAAGTATGGGAACCTAGTGAATTTTTCTTAAAAGGCCAACTTTTTGCCTTATTAACTTTTTCTATGCTCAACCTGATGATCTCCTCACTTTCAATCACTTTCTTCCCCTTTGACACAATGACAAATTGGGCTCAACTCCTGATCCTATGGACCTAAAAAGATTTCAAAGACAAATAATAGGAAAGGACCATCTCTAAGATATGATATAAAATCTCCATAACATTTTTCATACCACTTATTACCTTGATCTTCTCAAACATGCTCCATGACTACACTCTTCTTTGATCATACATATCTTCTATGAGGACAAAACATGAACATCAAAAACTACATGAACTTACCTTGAAAACATTAAGAGGGACTCCCCCTAAGTCACCTAAGCTTAGGCACCCTTTTATCACCTTCAAACCATATCAAACCATGATTAAAAAAAAGTCTTGAATTCATACCTTATCACTTCAATCTACCTTTGTCATTTGGAGAAAATGACCAAATACCACTCTTATCTTTACTAGCCTTGCTTAGAGGCCTAGTAGCCCTACTTGAACCTTAAAACACCCATTTATTTATTTTTATTCACTTTAAAGACTTGAAATTTCATATCTAAAGTACATGTTGTCACTTATATTTTCACCCTTTGAGGATATGTCTCAGCTCTCCTCATCCAAGTGGCACAATCGAAACACCTCTAGGTTTTGGGTAGCCTAAGAATGAGGTGAATATCTAGATAGGTCTAGCTCCCTTGATGTATCAATTGTAGATCACTAATAGACATATTATTGTAAGGGAAAATGGAGATAAAATTGAAAGTAAACTATCCTAAAGGAGGTGATACACCAAATTTATTGATGACTACCAACCAGCTGCATGTCACACATGAGACCAAGAGACTAACTAAGCATACACTCTCTAATCTAAATCTTCTCACATCAATATTTAATTATGGGGTTGTGATGAATTTTTAGGCTAGGATTACTATAAAAGAGGCTTTAATGTCACTAGTGAATATACTAACTCACTCAACCTTGACACTTCACTAGAACACTTCACATGACCTACAAAAAGAAGCTTTCAAGTTACAAATAGGTAAGAGAATGAGGCAAAAATGCTAAGGAAACAAAAATCACCACTAATAAAGATCAATAATTCAAGTGAACACAATGAATATTAATATAAGAGGTAAAATTAGTAATCTTTATTGATATTATGTTATGTAAATGAGCAGGGCTTCATCATACTTAGGTGGAGCATATTTTACGAAGGCCAAAATGGCTAGTTCTTATAGAACTTGAGAGAGAGAAGAGAAGAGACAATTACAAAGGTAAAAATGGAAATTTTAAAGCTAATAAAATGAGTTACATGTGCATAAATATGTGATTTTAAACTGATCATGCAAGATCAGGAAACACAAGTGTCACCCCAAGTCATGAAACTCTATAAATGTGGCATAAGAGTTCTCATTCTACACAAGGAAATTTCCTTCATCATTCACCCCTATTTGAACATCCAAAAACTGATTAAGGATATTTATAAATATTGGAATTAGAGGGAAGGGTTGTAAACATGCTTCTTCATGCCATTGGTTGCATTCCTAGTCATCTAAAATCTTATGGAAGTGAGTTATCACTATTTATTATCCAAGAAAACTCCTTTCACACACATTGTACACTTGGATTCCAAAATGGATTTATTTTATCATGAAAAAATATAAAAGGGGATGAATTACATGTTTCAAGACCATTCATGGCCTTAGAATTATCACTTTCACCTTAAATATACTTCCACTTGAATTTTTCACACTTCTCACCATCATGTTCACTATGCCAATTCTGACTAGCTAAGATGAGAGCTCTGGTAGGCACACTTATGATTTTTTATGAATCATGAAATAAACTTTAGTATTTATATTAAGTATCTATATTCCTCTAAAAATTTGATTTAATATCTTGAAACCTCTTAAAACCTGCACAATGTATAAAATTATCAAAAATACCATGTTTTTTACTCCATCCATATAGTTCTATATAGTATAAAAGGATGGAGAGGATACTAAGATAGTATTATATATTTTTAAATCACTTTCATGGTCACTTTGGCCCATTTAGATATCTCCCCATCTTCATTTCCTCAATCGGGTCCTTATTTAGGGTTTGCATGGGTTTTAGGCAGTTTTAGGATTGTAAGCTTTGTTCATTAAGATTGGAAATTGGAACAACCAACCAATTCCAAAAATGAAAATTTTAGTACCATTTTCAACACCTATAAATTTATTTGATCTCCATTCAAATATTCAAAGGAAATGCAAGCACTCAAAGTTGCCCTATCGAGTTCTTTTCTCCATTTCCTGTAGGCTTGAGTTGGTTCTAAGCCAAAAATGGGTCTCCATGTGGTTCCTATACAAGGTGAAAGCTTTAAAACATTTTAAATAACCCCATATACATGATAAAATCCATTTTAATTCTCTCAATTAGTTATATTTGAGATTGACCTACCATTTGGATTCTAGGCCTAACCATGCTTAGTAGGCCTACCTACAAGTTTTAGGGTCTAGGCCATCCTATTGGGTTTCCTCCTTCTGTGATAGGTTTATAATGTTTTTATATCCCTAAAACATATATTAATACCTTATATAATGTCTATTTATCCATTTATATAATCCTTTTCTTTCTATTCTTCAAGATTGCAGGTTTTGCATACAAAGGGAAGTACCCTCTTTTTGAGAGAAAATAAAGGGTACTTACCATATTTCCTCAGAAAAATGGATGTTGGAAGATATTATTATAGTAATTGAGATGATATATACCAAAATTTATCTCTTTATTATGACATTTGACCTCTCAAATCCTCAAAGACCCAAGACAAACCTCTGTTATGACAGACTAAGTGCATGGTATGGGATGTAGACTATATGCTGCATCATTGGATCCCTTTATTTGCTATATAACAATAATTATTTCTCCATTATAATATTATTATTTTAATTAAAGTATTATATTATTAATTCATCACTTAAACCTTTCATGCACCCCTACATACTCTCTGCTTAGTCAGGAATGAGTATAATTTCTTGAATATGTTGGCTTCAAGACACTATGCCTTTAGGTTATTTTCATGGTTTATCTTAAAATAAATGTTCATAGGTTTCATTATAATATTATAGGGTCATTAAAAATCTGTTTGGACCCATTTTATTAGTGTTTATACAATACAAACATCACAACATTAGTGATTATCTCACTATTGCATACAGTCAAACATAGTCAACTATGTTGTGAAAAGTATAATCCTATAGGTGAAGATTATTTGTTTGATAGGATACACACCACTCTTGGATAATTTTTAAAAATTGGAATAATCTTACATATAATAATGTAGTTTTTTCCATTCTTAAGTATTTTTTATGGATGGTGTAGAAGTTAAGGTCTATTGTAGGTGAGTGATTTTCAAAAGAAGGGACACATGTAGGTGTCTATAGGATCTAAAAAATTGTATATCATCTCCTAAAATGATCCTTAGATCATAATTGTTCTCATAAATAATTATAACCTTCCAAACATGTAGTAAAGGTCCAAAAATACAACCTTGGTGAAGAGTCCCTTTAGAGTTTCAAATCTTGTAGGTTTCACTACCTATTTTCAGAGCATGAAAGTGTAACTTTGTGCTAACTTTGTGCTTCCCAACAACAATTATACACTAATCATATTGAATCCATATTTTTAAAATATCTTATAATTCATGTAAAATACAAGGTTTGAACATTAATATCCCTTAAAACTATTTATATCCCTACTATAATATATCAACAAAATGACAAGGGGCTATGTTTTCATCTTTTAGGGATTTGATCCTTGATTATAGTCATTTGAATCTTTGAGCATGGTTATCCATTATGTTTGCCAATCTATCCTTAAAAAATGTATACCATGATATGATTAACAAATCAAGACTTCAATAATTATTCCATCACTTGTTTCAATGCCTCAAAACAACTCCTCAACTCTCTGTGGTGTCACTAGCAGTGGTTATTCCAATGTATAGGTAGTGGGTGTTGACTGTAGACAATGAGTGTTGTTTTGAAATTTTATGAGATTTATACTCTTCTCAAATATTTTATATAGACTCTTTTCACTATCAATAACCTTGCTCAGTTCAAATACTCCTTTTCAACATGGTTAGGTTTCCATGAAGACACTTATAAGTAGACATTCTGAGTTGCATATAGGTAGTGAGCAGAAATGGAGTCATGTGTATAGTGAATGGTCTCATGAATAGACCTAAGATCTTGAAAAATTATTAAGTGTATTTTTACCACTATCTAGGTATTGAAAAAAGTCTCAAAACCTCTATTCTAATGTGATATACTTCCAAGAGATGCCTACAGACATACATTCATGGTTGTCTGACTATATATGTTGCACATGATTACAATTCCATGAAGATTGCTTTGGAGGGTGAAATTATAATTAAAGGAAAACAAAATTGAAACATGGAAACAAACAATTACCATTATTTGACACCATTACCAAGACATGAAGGTGTTGGAAGTGGTGGGAAATTGCCTACAACACGAAAAGTGTCTTCTCTTGTAACTTAAGATACTTGGCCCATCAAAACACTTTGAAATTATAAACCAAACATTGGTAACATGAGAAGAGATAGTCAACATCATATAGAATCAATCCCAGTAGCTAGATTGTATGGACTTATCCAAATAAGAGAAACACTTGTAGGGTGCATAAATTAGTAAGCAAATTAGATAGGTCAAATTTTTAGGAATGGTTCATAAATCATAGGTCACCATTATTCTAAAAACAAACATAAAATGGAATTTATTGGGTCTAGAAGACACCCCTAAGAGAAACTTGTCTAAAACCTCCCCTACTATCCATACCAAGTACAAACCTACTGATTGGTTTTGTGTGTATGGAAGGGTAAAGAAGGAGTAGAATAGTTTTAGCTCAATTTTGACACTTATAGAGTACTTCAAGAATGGAAATGGGTCTGATGAAGCTAAATATACATCTCAAAACCTTCTCCCATGTGTCACACTCCTTTATGGGCCATACAAGTGCCAAACTCTTCCCTTTTCTAAGAAAATTGCTCTTTCCTTTAAGGAACCTCCCCCTTTTTAGTTAGAAATAGTTGATTAAGGCATAATAGGAAACATGTCATGTGACATCACCCCTTGAAACCTTCACATTTACCAAATATTCCATAAAAGTCATTTAATGCTCTATTTTGACCCCCAACTGACTCGAAAAGACATAAATATTTAAAATGACCAAGATCAAGGCTAATGTGACATCAAATGACCTATAATACACCTTATGCCATAATATTAGACCCCTAAAACACATAAAAATGAACTTTTACCTATAGGGGTCCCAATTGACCTACAAGGTCAAATTTGGTTAATAGTACACTCATGTGTTTCTTCATTCATGCCAAAAATCATCTTCCAATTCTGCTTCTCCACTATAGCTCCTTCAAAAACCTATTAGCCAATTATCCCTTTGTTTGAACAAATATTCATCCATGAAGGACACCATACACTTTCAGATGATTGTGAAATACTTTTTGATAACCCATTTGGCCATGTCAATATATCAAGTAACCTTAGACCTCAACTCCCTTAAGAAACAAACTTAACTAGCATGGGCAAAAATACTAGATTTTCAAATGAAAATCAAATCACCACTTTTCGGTCAACATAAGCACTTGAAACTTATCTCACACTTAGAGTTTAATAAAACACACTTTTGGACCAATTTTTGAGGTCAAACACCTTAGAGAACCCATAGACCCTTCATCTAGTTTTTGACTTGCTTGCCCTTAAGCCAAAACTAGGAAAACCTAAGATCACTAAAAAATATTTAATTTGCACAAAAAAGATCTTCAATGCATAAAATAACCTATATCACACCATAATGTATTCAATACATCTTTCTATGAAATAAAATTATCTTGAAAACTCATCTTTATTATTTTTACACTTAGAAACCTCCATACTTTACTTGCAAACCTTCAAGACCAAAATATCTGAACATATGTTGATCACACATACTTGCAGTCTAGATCTTGAAATGAACAACTCAAAAAGTGATCACTAAACTTATTCATGTCTTTCCACAAGAGGCCAATACATCCTCTCATGACCTTATGATGTCACCAAAATATCAATGAAGCTCTCAACATAAATAAACAACTTATTCAACAATCTTTTTTAAATTCAAAACTATAGCAGACTTCTTCATATCTCGACCATGACTGGAACATCTCAAAAATTCTCCCCCTCACATCATGCACATCTTCTTCAAGCCAATCAAGCTAACTGATTTAGCTCCCCCTTAGCCACACACATCTTCAAATGTTATTCTTATCTTGCAACATTAATCACAACTCAATTAGTATCCACCATGCTTTCTCTTGCTTGTAAATTGTCTCCTTGAAGCCTAGATAGAGACTCTTTGACCCACAATGTCTTAGAACAATGTGAAACTAGGATTTTCCCACAAACCCTCATATTCCTTCTCCTCCTTGATCATTTGATATTGATATTTATTCTTCTTCTTCATATTAGGCTTAATATAAGCAACAAGCTCATCCACTAAGCAACAAGCTCATCGACTACAATAGTCTCCTTTTCTTCTACAATATATGGAAACAACAAATATTCATGACATACCTTTTAATTTGAAGAGATACTCTCATTATTGAGCATTAACAACTAAGGTTCTTTGCATAAAACTTGTTCCACAATATCAAGATATTATTTTTTATCGATACATACCTTAGAACTAGTCTCAATTAACACTTTTGTCTTTTCCTTGAGCTTGACTTGAATTGACTTTTGATTCTTCTTTTCTTAGTCTTGTTTACCCTAACAATAAATTATTCATGTTCATCCTTCAATGAATCTATCTTGGTTTTCAATTGAATGCTCTCATCCTCTGTAGCCCTCATACTTGAATTTGCAGCCTTTAGCTGAATTCTAAGAACTTGTATAGTCTAGTTATCCCTCTTAACTTCTTTAGTTATGTCATCCTTCAATCTACATTCTTTCTCTTCAATAATCTTTAAATAATCAAGATTGGACTTCAACTCACCATGCTCACCTTGCTTTGAATTCAACTTGGAATTTGTCTCTTCTAAATGAGTCTTGAGATGTCTACATTCTTCCTCTTTTGAACTTAGATTGATCTTTATAACACTTAATTGATCCTCAAGATCCTCCATGGTCAACTTGCCTTTTTTGATTATTTCACGTAATCTCTCAAACTTGGTTTGAAGATGACTTATCTTTCACTATTTTTCATGATCTATTCATTAAGCTCCTCATAACTCATTTCATGCTCATCATCCTTAGAATTATAATTACTCTTCCTAGTCTCAATATGACTCATCTATTGTTTAAGACTTTTGACCATTGATCTCAACTCAAGATTTTTTTTCCTCAACTACTTATCAATATTTGTACCTTGTATCACCTTCAAGTGGTTAAACTTTAAAATAAGGTCCTACTCTAATACCAATTATTAGAGGTAAAATCATTGAGAGGGGGGGGGGGTGAATTAGTAAAGCTAGATAATCTAATTCAATTCCTAGTTCTTAAACATTCAACATACATTAACTTAATCAGCCAACATAAATATGAAATCACATATATCCAAAGAATACATAAGAGCATGCATCACATGAACACATCATATATGTGGGAAACCCTCTAGGGGGATAAAACCCACTGAAACCTAAAATATGGACTACAATCCTATAAAACAAGATCTAACATTTAGACTAGTACCCACTGATCAAGGAATACCCATCTCTTATTTTAGTGAGACACCCATCCCACAAGGAGGAATCGAAACCGTAGGAAACCAATCACCCACTCATCTACCTTGATCTGATCTCCACCTTTGATCTAATGTCTTCTACACCTGATGATGGACTTCTCTTACTTTCACTCTTTCCATTTTACACTCTCACAAACTTACACACACAAGCAAATCATCCAAAATAACCTTTTGGATCACTCTTTACTTATAAGAATCAACATTATAAAAAAACCTAAAAAAATTCTATAAAAACATTAGAAACATGACCTTTAGGTCATGCACACACTCCTCAACCTACTCAGATATTCAATCCATCCATTAATCACACTCACTCAATCAACCTCTAGGGCTTACTGATTCAAGCTACCTCTTATAGGCATATTAGGTCCAATGACCTATATGTTCACATTTATCAACTTGATCAGATAAATATGACTGATCCTCTTTACTCTTTGATGGTCCTCACTAACTTGTACCTTATATTTCAAAAGTTTCTTTTCTTGATATCACATCTGCTCTTCTCTTCACTCTTCAAGTCTTGAAACCATTTCCTGGGTCTCCAAAATTTATAGAGTCTTCATGAATATTAACATATAGGTCAGCCATAATACTTGACTTAACCATTAATACATCTAACAAGCAAATACATATCTCAAATACATTGTCAAAAGTTTTCCAAAGCATTTATGTATCATACTTAAGTAGCTATACCTTTCAATTAGGCCTTAGTATCCCTTATAGATCTCATGGAGACCTATTCACTCATTTAACACTTCATCGATAAAATTAAGAACATAATATCACTTTCAATTACATGGGTCCATTCCATATTACCCTTATGATAACTTCATGTGATTGCTCCTGCTAAAACACACTTATGCTAAAGTATAAATTTCTAAAACATTATTTTATACACAAGAACACCATGAATGAACAAATAGTCAACTTTGAAGTTCCATAATTTTTACTATAAAAAAATTCATACCTTCTAACCAAATTCACTAGATGTACCTTGAAGTCATTTACAACTTTTATTTTTAATACATCAATAAATTCATCTTGGATCAAAAGATATAGCTCAAAACCTGAGCACTAGTTTTCTTCACAAATTTGAATATTTGAATTCCAATGGTCACTATATAGACACTAAACATTGAGTATCTTAACCTCATCATGTGCTTACTATAAACTATGGAAAAATACACACCATTGATCTCATCTAAGTAGCTCAATTTTTATCATGCAACGCTCACCGTTGATCTTAGATCAAATCTCCCATGATTGTGCCACTTGGTAGCTCTGCATGCCTTCTACACATTTTAATTTTGACTCAACCTATACCATCTATCTCTATCAGTATGAATGCCCATGAACCATTGATATTCTATCAACTCAATGAGATAATGAGACTTGTCACAAGCATGTTTAATCTGAGCATACTTTGACATGTTGGCTTAATAGGCACCATTGGATCATTAATGATAGAATCATGCACTCCATTAGATAATTATCCATTAAAATTAAATTATCACCATTAGATCTATTATCTAATTAAATGATGATCATAGATCTTTGATAATGCAAATTTGTCTAAGTATGGGAACTTAGTGAATTTTACCGAAGGGGCCAACTTTGCACCTTAATAACTTTTTCTATGCTCAATGTCATGACCTCAAATTTGAACCATATGATCTCCTCATATAGGGGAATATAATTATAGATCATGATACTCCTAAAACCTTCACATATGTGAAATATAACATCATCAATATTCTTAGTCAATTTTATCTATCAAGATGACTACTTGAACATAGACATACAAATGACTACTTTGATGAATTCATATCACTTATAGAAGCACTCCAAGCACTTATGACATCCCATAGGTTCTCTGAAATATGCCCATACCATCAATTTCATCCATCAAATGGATATCTAAGTTAAACACCAAATAACAATGCAAGATCATCGAAGCACATTGAAGCACACTTTTTCATTATCAATCTAACACACATGGAACCACATCAACAACCTTGGTCACCTTGGAGAAATCATAGACAAACCTTGAATAGCATATTATGTCTATGTAGGTAGAGAGACCAAGATCCTTCTTAAAAATTTGAGCAGAGGAGTGTAGGGAAGGAACCAATGAATGGAGAACATGCTAATATGACCCATAGACCCTAAAAAAACCTCACAAAGGTTAGAAACTTTGTTGAAAGTGTGTGTGAGAAATTTGAATGCTCTCAGGTCCTCATAGAGTATAGAATCCCTAATCTAGGGTTTCATGGTAAGAATGGAGATTATAGAAGATTCCTCCATGATAAATCCCTGAGTCTTTTTCATTTGATAGATATTGATACTAGCTAAAATATTTTGAATTGTTTTGGGTGTTTTTATACATGTCCATATAGTTAGAAGGCGTTGTGTGTTGAAATAGGAGTTAACAGCCTAATAAGTCTAAATAGGGGCCAAATGGTGACTATAAAAGTGGTTTAGGAATTTAATTGGACCATAAAACTTCAAGAGTAGATAGTGCTAAATATAGGGTAGTTGAAAAGGTCAATAAGTTTCCAATATTCCTTTATACACCTCCGTATTAGCCAGAAAATCTTTAAAAAGGCTAGAAGCACTATGTGGTAAATAGGCAGAGTTGTATAGGATGAGAAAATGTTGATCAAGAGTGTTTTCAAGGGGAAAGATGACTAAAGAGACTCTTATAATCATGAACAAGGTAATAAAGCTACTAACCAATCAAATAAACCTTAGAACTATTGCATTCTTTATTTATATAATATCAGTAACATTATTTGTTTATATAATATTTATAAATTTAATTTATGTTTAAAATAATGGCTAGCTTTACCACATTCCTTGAGGTAGGATATCATTGAAAAAATACTTTAAGAGATGATAAATTTATGCAATATGTTACCACATGTGGGTAATCTGAAAGAACTATTCACTTTCAAAAAAAGGTATTTTTTTTTTTTTACATGCATTTATTATTGTTACATGAATTTACTATTATTGTGATGTCACTCAAACCTAAAAAGGGCTACAATAAGGATTAATTATCTCTATTATGTCCACCACTATCTCAGTTCATTGCCCTATTAAGATCATCATCCTAGACTTGTCATTTTGGATTGTTATGAGGTGGATTTGGAAAAAATGTGGTTTCCTATGACATGCTCTGATGTCTGCATATATTCATATTTTCTATGAATTCTCTCTATTTATAGGTATAATTTCCATGCCCGCAATACACTTTTTAGAATGGATGAGGCATTGGGTATTATGCATTTGATATCTCGCTTCTCTACACCTTGTTGTAAACCTATGCTATATAGTTTTTGAAGAATGTCATAGTTTTTATGCTTCTATCTACTACACAACATCTCTCAAATATCTCTCGTGCTCCACATACTAGGGCCTCAACATCATCAAATCCAACAGTATATAGGATCTATTCATAAAGTGAAAATCATCTAGTTATAAATGTTAAAAAATATGAAAAACATATGACTGTAAGTAGTTATTAGACTTACAATATCAACCCCCCTTAGCTAGTCTTCAGTGTCATCCACCAGATTTGTTGCAACACCTTCTAGTTCATAGATTTATCCCTGCATATACATATTTTATACACTATACATTTTGGTGTGCAAACCTCTGACATCCATGCCTTCTCCATCATTTTCAATTCAAACTCTATTGTCTTTGACATGGGTAATGAAAATGTATTGCATAAACTATAATCACCTCAAAATTGTCAATGCATATAGTATGGGGGGGGGAAATTACATGGTACTTAACAGCGATGTTTTTGATGCTCTTGTTAACACCATGCATTATAGATGCATCCTATACAACTACCTAAGTTGTCATCTTTCTCATTAGGTCCACATTGACTAGATGCTTTCAAGTATATCCTTGTAGTGAAAATGAGCAATTTCACATTGACATAGAATGTGTTACACTAAATATGTGATAATGCAACATCTCATATTTTTTACTTTGCACCAATGCCATTAAGGGTTTTTATTATCAAAGGTAACATGAGAATTTGGGATGTTCAAATACCGTACCCATGAAATATTTTCATGTCTTTCTACTTTGAAGTTTTTATGGAAGCCAATGTCCTTGAATAATTGTAGCCACCAATAATGTATGTAAACTGATGTTGTTAGTTGCTAAACCAAACAATCCACCATATGATATGCATAAGTCCTTACTATGCTTAGGAAGAGACATTTTAAATGGGAATGGTAAGATTCTATAGATGTATTGGTGTCTTGCCCAGCATGCAGAAGTATCCAATAATATCATGACCACATTCCAACCTTGTATGCCTAGTGTTGTTTCTAGTATTTGACAAAAGTAGGCTAAGAGGAGCAATATATTTCTACATAGTTTTTGTAATCCCTTCTATCCATGTCCTCATTAGCACAACTATGCATTATGAACCCAAAGTCCTTAAATGTCAAATGTCTTACATCATCATCTTTCACCTTTTCTATCAAATTCTTTAACCATGTGTGATGAACATGTCAAATGCATAAGTAGACCTCATAGTCGAATGTATCCCTACATAACATAATAGTTTTACATAATTTAATGGAATAAGGTGGGTATGGTTTCTATGAATATCCAAATATGAAGTCCATCATGTGTATAAGAATAATGATGATGCACATAATAGCTTTTATCTCTGTACTGACATCGTCAACTATGAAAGCACTAATTTTCCATTCAATGTCTTTCAAATGCACTCTTCAAAGAATAATTTTCATCCATTATCTTGTGTTGATAGTACATGATTGATACATAATGACCCATGCAATAAGCACACCTTTGTGTTTGGAATCAAATGCCAATATTGTGTATAATTAAAACTATACAATAAAAATAAAAACATTGGAACAACTAATATTATTAAAAACATCAAAACAACTAATATTATCAACTACTCTTACAAACATTGGCATAATGCCTTCATTTCATTCATCCCAAATGTTTCATCCATCACCAATAAGATATATTTGCCAAATCTCAACAACCATTCTAGCTATTGAGGAAGTTGGATACCTAAGATAAAGGGTATTTCCCCATCCCCATCAAGCTCTCCCCCATTGTATCCCTGATATAAAACCACTTGTTGGGATTCATGAGCACACACTCCCAAACACTTGTTACATCATCATCATTATACATGTATTTTATCTCCTTGATCAATCATTCTCTATTATATATGTCATCCTTGCTTAATAAATCATCCCACTATGTTTCATCATTAAACAATATATGTTTTTCATGCACCATATCTCGATGTTTAAGATGGATATCATCAGTAGACACTCCAAATAATAGTAGCCTATAAACCCATTCATTGAGTTGGGGACTGATGTAAGGAGAAAAAAACATTTCTTGCTATTGAACTATTCATATTATTAGTTGTGGTAATAGTTGCATTCATTCTCTATGTATTCTACTTGATTATATGTGAGAATCACACATTTAAGATTACATACCATGCATTGTGTGTTAAAATGACAATGACAACCGCACCTTATATGCCTTCATATTGACTAACTACCTTTTCTGGACTTGGGCATTAAAGAATTATCTTTTGGCATGGCATCAATTTCTTGAAAGTCATCAGAGCCATATGAACACCAGTAATTGCATGATTGTGGTGAACAAATAAATAGTCATGTAAAATGAAAAAAAAGTGTACATGAACAAAATATAATACCATTTGAATAGACACTAGCTTGCAATATATAGTGTGAGGTGACTTACATGACATATTTAGAGGTGATGGTGATCCTGCTATCCTTTTGAGTAAAATTGGAATTTCTCTTGTGATGTGAAACATGAAAATTTGTAGGGAATAATGCCCTTATTTATTATCCTTTGACAAAGTCCTCAACCCTATCCTATTTAACCTAGGCAACCCACAAGTCTTCCTCATTGACATCAAGAACATTATCCCACTTGATACAACTATAATCAAATGGACCCTTGCCTAGATTTTATAGTTTAAGGTGCATTATTTCTTCCCATCTTTTTGCCATATATTTTAGCCTACAAGGAGAACATTTCATTGAATGAATTAGAAATGGACTTTTGGTATTAAGTAAATGCAAGTTTCCATGTATTGCAGTAGAATTTTTTTGTTTATTGAATGCTATATGTCATACACTATAATGTACAAAGGAAAACAATTAAATAATGCATACAATATAAGCACAATTTGGTCCAAACAACATTAAAACATGTACATGTCATCAAAATGGGTAGTCAAAATCTTATGCATTGATAAAGAAGAGAATGCCCTTTTTAGCTACAGTTATTGTACCTCTTAGTTAAATATGTTGTTTTGCATGCACTATTACATTTAATCTCTATTGGGCCATTCAAGCAATAAATATACTTTAGAGTGTGTCATATGTAAAAACATTAGGAAGTTCATGAAACCATATGAAGAGTCAAAATAAAGTTTTTATAATGATATGTTCAAATTATCAAGAGAAGTGTAACAAATAGACAAAAAAAAAATCATGAATTTCTTTAAACATTACATCAAGTAGGGGAAGAGAATGGAGAATAGTATGGAAGCTACAAAAGTGAACATTACTTAACAAGTAAATGAGAATCGATGCATGTTAGCATCAATAATTATGTCGACCAATGGAAAATCATTCAAAGTATCAAAAAATTCATCCACAAGAACATCTTCTAAATTAGGCATTGCAAATGCATCCATAGTGATTTATCATATTTCATTTTTTTTATGCCCTAATGATGTTTTTTGAATATGTGTATTTATGTAACAAATGTGAATATCTAGAAACAACCCATACATGAAAGTCACATTGTCATGTAGCTTAGTGATTGGACCTCAAGGCACATCCCTATCCCATATAATGTCATGATAAACATCTTCAGAATCGATGTCCATGCACACACCTATTTGATCACCAAATATAAACATAAGCCTAGCCCGTTTGTTAAAACAATGTATGAGGCATGATGTAGATACACTTTATCAAATAGAAAAGTTCCATATTACCATATGATTTCTTTTTGAGGAGAAAATAACATGATTTTGATATAAATATGTCTTCTTTTCTACTCAGATGTAACCAATAAATATACATGCTGGTCAAACATACTGTAAATAGAAGCCATGAACTGTACATAGAAATTAAAATATGAGAATTCAAACCACTTAAGAAAAATATGACAAAAACTATGAAAAAAAAGGTTATAAGAATGTACAAAACTTCATTGAAATTAATATAAAACCCTTCATAAAACATATCAAAATAAATGCATCAAAACGTATAAATGGATAAATTGTGCATACATGAGGTAGTTGTATTTATAGATGATCTTAAATGGCACACACTAACTATGTGCATGTGGGTGAGGTGCAGGAATTTGATTTTGATATGAATCCCATAGCTTTAGGAAAGGGTTAAAAAAAGAGAAATTGCTAGGAAGCCCATAAAATGAAGACAAGGTTTTAGAAATAGTGAATTTGCTATGAATCCCATAGAATTAGGATAGGGTCAAAAAAGTGAAATTGATAAGAATCCCATGTGATATTTTGGTTGTACATCAATTAATAATTTAGTGTATTGAATTAGAGGCATAGACATACTAGTATTTATGGACACCATGTGAAAGTAAATGCTAGTAAGTGACACAAGAAAAAATTGTATGACATGTGTGCATTAAAAATTATATAAGCCCTTATGGGATGCAATTTATCCCATTCAAATGTAATGTTACATTTCCTTATCACCCATAGTAAGGTTAGGGCATAACCCATATTGAGTTATTATAGCTTTAGTGTAGGAAAATAGGCCACCAATTTTTTTAAAAATGATTTCCTCATAAACCACCACTACCATACTTCCCACCTATCAAACCACAATTTTTGGCCCATAAATTTATGGAGGCCCATGAGATGAAAGAACACAATTATGAAACTAAATGAAAGCTTATTCTTCATTACATGTATAAAATTATACAAAATTTTATCATCTCCATCCCGCATAATATAGGAAAGATGTTCAGGGATCTAGACAATGAGTCAATATTCCACTTACAAAAGTTTATTGCCACTAACTACAGTAAATGCCATTATCTAAAATTTTATAGATGAAATAGACTAAATGGAAGATAACTATATTAAATTAGTTTTATACCATTATTAAATGTTATTTCTTTACAACTAATCTAAGTAGTGCCCATCATGATCATAGGGATTTATATCATCCTCAGATTCTTGTGATGGTGTTGGAAAATGACTTCTTTGCCACATTGATTCTTGGTATATAAGCTCATGCAACACATGTTCAGGATCTAATTCAAGATTTGAATCTAAAAATTCCAAAATTTTACACAAATATCATGAAGACCATCCCATTTTGAAAGTTTAAATCTAATCACAAGGTGATATGTACAAAATAATCTTTCTGGCAAGAATGTTGCATATCTAGTTTTATCAAAGTATCTATCAAACTAAATTTTCATCATGGGATTCAAAGGTATTCCATGTTGTAAAATAATTAATTCTAATAAGAGATTAGACTTAAAAATTATATCCAGGGTATCTATTTATTGACATGACTAATTGCCTTTTAACATATCCAAAGTAAAATCATTATTAGTACTCCACCAAATCCTGGCAATGTGATTTGCATGAGTAGCCCAAGTAGGTGGTGGCCAATAAAAAATTTCATTCAATTCGATTGAAACTTGATCAAAGTATCTTCTTGTTACATCTCTAAGTTGGATTATGGAATTCCATAAGTGATTATAATGTCAACTGGAGAGGGGTTCCAAAAATAGTGACATACTACAAACATACACAAACCATAAAAGACAAATTATATATAGGATCCACTACATCTTATGCAACAAATTATTCAATGGAGTGATTATCAATCACCCAATAAATTTAAAATATAGATTATCAAAATATTCAATCATTTTCATTATAAAAAATTAACTTTATAAATGTACTTGTAAGAGTGTAGTCGTGAAATATGTATCAATTATTTTTATAAAGGTGGAGTAAGACTACCATATAGACTGCATAGGTAAGAGGATCTTCTTCAATGTAAAGACACCTTTGACATAAACATCATACTCTAAAGAGGTGTCATATAAATATAAGAAGCCAATATGACAAATATCATATTAACATTTAACACTAGTACTTTACAAGTATTTTATGGGCTTCCATATTGAGATGGAGCCATAATATGCCTCTCATTTCCTTTGAAAATCTTCATTAAGGTTAGAGATTTTTATCTTACACTTATACCCAAAAATAGAAAATATAAATATGTAAATTTTAAGCTAGTTTAAAGGAACTACCATTTTGGTATCATCCAAGATTGAAAGCCATCTCATTTCTAGATTACCAATTTTTTTTAAGTTTATACAATGTAGATGAAGCTCTAAGGATAACAATATTGTTTTTAGACACGAGGCCATTTTAACTTGTATAAATTGTGGAAGGGTGGAAGAAAGCCTTCATTAAAGTAAAGGGTGTAAGAAATCCTTCACAAAATAATCATTCTCAATGATTCTTTCCAATAATACCTAATTAATCATATCACAATCCATTAACAAATCTGCATGTTATGATTTAAATAAACCATCCAAATCTGCCTGATATGATTTAATCATATTAGATTTGCTTACCAAACCTAGTCATGAGAATAGATAAGTTTAGGTTTTTAAATGGATTTATCACCACTAAGACATAAAGAGCTGAATGATCCTTATAATGAGGAAGAGATCTATATTTCTTTTTGAGTGATTTGAAAAAAAAAATATTGATGAATTTTTTAACCTTTAAAACAACTCATCAAATGTGAACATTTTAATAATAGCACTCTTAGAATCTTGGTTTGAGTAGAAGTTATATATAAAAGTTGAATGTTTTTCATCTAATTTGGACAAAACCTTATATATAAACTGCACATCTTCTTTTTTCATATTATAATGTTGAAGTTGTAGTCAAAATGAGTTAATTTTTGAATGTTATCAAAGTCAATTGGATTGAGAGTAATAAGCTCTTAGTATAGTTGATGATCCTTAATTTTATCACTCCTCTAATACAATATTTTTTAAAAATTTCATATTACATTTATATTAGTAAGAGACCCATTGTGAAATTCTAGCTAAGGTGATATAGATAAACATATAAGACCAACAACACTGCCAAAAATAAATTAATATTTAAAAATTATTGACAAAACAAAACAAAATAGTTTTAATTTTTTTGAAACACAAATTTGAACAATGAATAAATTAAAAGGGTTCAATTTTTTGGTGAAAATTTAAATTTACAAGTAAATCAATCCATGATCTTAAAAATAAAATATGAATTAAATGCACAAACAGAGATCACATGGAGAAGATCACATTTTAAATCTATACAATTCTTCTTGTGTAGGTAATTGTGTCCTTCATCCAAAGGTTGAGAATGGGTTTATATGCCTCTATACCAATTATTCCAATGCTATTGATGATATTAATACAAATAATGGTAGTAATACCCTATCTAAATAGGTTATGAAGGAGATGTAAAATTGGTAGAATTATACAAGGGAGAGGAAATAAGTATTACAATTATAAAGGGTTTAATGTTTTGGTGAGAATTTGAATTTATAAGTAAATCAATCCATGATCTTAAAAATAAAATATGAATTAAATGCACAAATAGAGAAGATCCCATGGAGAAGAGCACATTTTAATTCTATACAATTCTTCTTGTGCAGGTAATTGTGGCCTTCATCTAGAGTTTGAGAATGGGTTTCTATGCCTCTATACCAATTATTCCAATGTTGATGATGATATTAATAAAAAAAATGTTAGTAAGAGCCTATCTAGATAGGTTATGTAGGAGGTGTAAAGATTGGAAGAATTATACAAGGGAGAGGAACTGAGCATTACAATTGTAGGCCATAGTCTAGGCACCTCCATGGAACTCCTAAGTGCTTATCAAATTGGAGAAAAGTTATTGGCATCAAACATTTTAGGTTCTAATTACAATATACCTAGAGTTGGAAGCATTGATTTTAAAGAAAGGATGGATAATATTGGTGTGAAAACATTGAGAATAGTGAATACCCATGATGTGATACCCAGATTTCCTACCATTGTTTTGAATGAATGGATGCAAAAAAATTTGTTTGATGGATTGAGAGAAAGTGGATGAATGGAGAAGATATACAGTCATATGGGAAGCGAGTTGAGGATTAATCACTTAAGTTATCATTATCTTAAACACAATGTAGATTTGAAGTAAATCACAATTTGGAGGCTCATTTGCATTTAGTGGATGGTTTGAAAATCTCAGTTGTTCCATTTCATTCAAATGCAAAAAGGGATCATTCTCTTATTAATAAGACCAGTAATTTCCTAAGAGTTAAACTTATGGCACCTAAAAATTGGCTACTATTGTCAGATTATTACAATCCCACTTTCAGTTCTAAATCCAGTTATGTGAATAATTTATATACATATTAAAATTCTTATAAATCCATTTTTTATATCATGGAGATTGGACACCAAGATACCATTGAATTCAACTATCAATAAATTAATTAAAATAAATAAAAGGCACCTTATTAACATGAATGTGCCAATTCAATCAATTTAACCATCCACTATTAGCACCTTATTAATACAAACCAGCCAATGCAGTCACTCAAACTAGTTATTATCAATGTAGTCACTTGAACCTTTGATAATGATAACTTTAAATCTGCATGAAGGTTGCATAAAGGATGAACCAACCACTTTAGGCATGCCATTATGTGATCAATAGGAATATAAGAGGGGAGTTAATATTATGTTAGTATGATTGGAAACCAAATTAAAAAAAACTAATAAAGTTATCACCTCAAGCCTAGATATTTAAGGAGAAAGAAAACAATACATGCAACTATCAATAGAAGATAAAAAAACCATTATTTACCTTCCTTGAGAGTAATAGCCATATTTTGGACATGGAATAATGTGATTTCTTATGTGATCAAATTATTGACCAAGAACCAACTCAACCAAGATCAATTCTACAAGCATCAACTTGCAAGGAAGCTTCAACTCCCTCTTTGACCAAGCACCAACTTAGCCAATCAACCTTCTTTCCTCTAATATTCCACTAAAATATCTATCTAATCTATCTAATATGATATATCAAGAACACATATCAAATAAAACTCTGATATCCTCTCAATAATAAATGATCACTCCTTCAACTCTACTCCACTTGATCTCTCTCAAAACTACCTCTAGGCTTCTTCACTCAACTATCCCTCATCAAGACTAAAAAGGTCATAATACCTTGATATTAAACTATAAAAAACCTATATGATATTCATGAAATAATTATATACTCTCTCATTTGGGTTTACAACATGTTACCCAACCTCCTCAGGCTCATTGATTTATCAATCCATTCATTTCCCCTTTTCTTGCTTAAATATGCTTAAAATTACTTTGTATAAGTACCATTCCTTGTTCATACCACTTAGTTAGCCACATGCCCTTAAAATATTAGGTAAGCCATATAATATATCTTAATACATCTCATAAAAAATATTCAAATGACCTTTGAGTTCCTTTTGGTCTGTCATGACTCAATTAGGCCTTATTTAACTTTTAGGTCTCATGGAGACCTAATTGCATTAGGTCTATCTTATTAACATCAAATATTGATCCTCTTAGGCCTAGATGGAATTTAAAATAATTTAAAACCATTAAATTACATATCATAATATATCTAATGACCTCCTTTATGCTTTATTGGACCTGTGTCTATCATTCATACCGTGAAACCTCTTTTAGGATAAACTGTCCTATTAGGCCTATGTGCTTCAAAAGTCTATCTTATAAAAGTGAAGTTAAAACACCCATAATATATTTAAAAATGATAAAAAAATTACATAAATATAATATAAATTAACTTAGGTTCATTACCAAATGCATTAGACACTTTCACTCAGAGCTTAAGGCTTTAAGAATACCTCTACAACTCACTTAGACCTGTCAAATTTCCTCAAAGACTAGTCATGATGACTCTAAACTCCAAAACATGTGTAGACACTTTAAAAGACTCATGATTCATATAAAATATTTTATTACATCTTTAAAAAATCCTCAAACATATAACTCATATGGTCTAATATCAAAATATTGGTCTTTCAAACCAATCTCATGACCTTATATCACACTATCTTATCTGAACCATATAGGTCATTTTGTGAAAAAAATTCACCATATTCACTGAACTCAAAAAATTATTGAAAGCATATAAATGAATTAAAATTCCTGAACAACATCTATATGCACTTATTTTCATCATTTTATCATGAAAACACATTCCAATTCATCTTATCACTGGTGCTTGGGTTTTATATTATTTACACCATTAGGCCTATTAGTGACTAGCTAACTTAGATGACTAGTTTAGTACACTTTAATTGTGTAACATATATCTAAACCATAATGGTAATGAATTATGAGTTTCTATCTTATTATTCCATCCATTTTATTTCCTTTAACAATGTAACTTTTGACTGCTACAAAAAATTCTTCACAAACAAGCTTGTATCTGCACATTTTATCTCTCATTTGAATAACCACCACCACCTGGAGGAACTTGGGATATTTGAATACATGATAAAATATTTTTTATAGTCATTTGAGACCATTATAGGCTGATTTTAAAAATATCTTTCACATCGGGTGCTTATTAGGGTTTTAGGGATGCTTAACATAGGTTTTGGTGTTAACAATTATTTATAAAGGACTACCCCTTATATCTAAAACCAATTATTAGAGATCTTATATATGACCCTTATCGATATATAATTAATATCTTAGGTTCCCATGTAGAGGTTACACATGCCAATGAATGTCTAAAAGTTCCTCTCGGGTTTTGAGATCTCATTCTGTAAACTCAAGAAGGTCTAAAATAGTGTTTCTTGCAATTCCACTCAAACCATGGCATCAAACTTTGTGAACATTCTTAAAAAAATATATCATACCTATGTACATGCTCACATATGCAAACTTACCTTGAAAATTTATCTTCATGCCTCATCAGGCCAAGAAAGGTCTAGGAGTGGTTTAGGTGCATACTTGATTTAAAAGTCCTACCCATGTAAGCAAACCCTAATACTCTCATGGATGCTTCTACACCTTATTATCATGCTCACACAACCTTAAAAACCTCTCACATGCCTGAGATCACTCACCTCATCATGTCACCAGCTCATACCTTCATCATGCCATGACTAGGGTTCAAGATTCTAATGTACTTGATACCTTGACCTATTCCTTCCATGTTATGACCCCAAAAAACATCAAACAAGAATACATAAGACATCGCAACACACTCATATCACTACACCATTCTCTTTATGATGAAAAAAATCATGGAAACACTCTATTTATGACACTATCATGCTCAAAAACTTAACCAAACAAACCTTTGATAGACTAAATAGACCTTTGACATCATTAAACATTATTCCTTTATGTGATGCACCATTTTGAGATCAATGAAAATTCCAACATGACCTAGTATCATATTAGTTTATCCTCTAATAATTATTTAGATTCCTTCCCTTCTCATGGATTATTTATTTGATGATAATACACATTTAAATCAAATAAACATGATGATTTTCACTAATCCCAATAGACTTCCTAAAACACACTTAGTGGCACCTAACATGGATCAAAGCAACGCCGATGTTACCACCCACACTACCAACTATGGAACTCCTTATTCTTCCATGACACTTAACCCCTTATTTTTGATATAAGATGAATGTGACCTTGATTACATGGATAAAATTATCCTTTTCATCAATGAAAATCCTCAACATAGAGGTAAGTATATTTAAATAATATATAACCTCATGATGGGACATCATATAGAATAACCCCTTTCACCTTCACCTAGATTTTCCACAAGATTTGGATAAATTCACTTATTTTCATCTACATGTTTCCCCTCTATCATGTCTCTTTCTCACACTATGGCATCATACTCTATGTTTTATTTTACCTCCATGCTAAGTATATACAAAAACATGGTAGGTTCAACATTTAGTGGGTCTCTTAAAAATAATCACACACATACCCATACTACTAGTGCATCTCAAACTACTAATGCTTTTCATGCTACTAATACTCCTTATACTACTAGTGCATCTCATACTACTAGTGCTTCTTATGCTACTAGTGCATGTCATGCTACTAGTTATTCTCAGGCCACTAGTGTGGCATATGCTACTATCTCATCTCATAATCATAGTGCATCTCAATATCTTGATACCTCACATAACCCTACACATCAAACTCTACTTCCACTATCCAAAATAGTTCTCAAACTAATCAACTTTTATTACAAACCCTTAACCAAATACATACATTTCAAAATAATAATGCAAATTCAAAACTACCTATTACATTTCCAAAACCAACCCAAACATGATCAATAGGGAACACAAAATCCTAACCTCATACCAAAACCCCCACTTATCAACAAAACTATCAAACATTTAGAAAATTAACCTCTTGTACCTTAAATTACCAACATCTACATATGAGGTATCACTCCCACTATCACTTATAATATATATATGGATCCTACATTACATTTAAAAACATTTTGAAACCTTTACAAATATTGGGTTAAGCTTAATACTTTCGCTTCCACTAAACTCTTAACTAAAATGTATTCATGAGATGTTTTAGATTAGTATAATCAACTAAAAACCTACTCCATTACTAGCTTAGAATACTTGGTCAATTCATTGGTTTAAGAATTAAAAACTAGTGATCTTCCTAAAAATAACTTAGCTCATATCGTCAATTGTAAACAACTAGAAACCAAAATGGCACAAGTTTTCATCAAATGATGAAAAGCTTTATCTAACAAAGATGAGCATAATATGGTGAATGAGAACCTCTTCCACTTATTTAATAATGATATTCACCATAAGTTAAAATATTGTATTATTAATCTTTCCCAAAAAATGTTAGAAGAGGCTTTTGACCAAGCTAAACATCAAGATTTCTTTATACATCTATTTGAACCTCCCCAACCTACAATGGGAACTTACATGCTTATCAAGGATAAAAACTACCATGCAACCAATGATGGTGTTACATATACTTATGACACCATACACACCATCAAAGCCATTGATCCAAATAATATCATGGATGATGTTCATATACCTAATAATATTTCTCATCATAATCCCACATTTTCTCAAAATAATCATACTAATGTGCACAAACCTCTATCATTATAAGTGTTGAGTTGTGGAGCTAAAAGCTTCAATAATGAGCTAATGTGAAGGTTTATGGGCTTACACAGTAAATGACATCAGTCAGAACCAACCGACATCAGTTAGGGGTTGACCGACATCGGTTAGGGGTCAACTGGCATCGGTCATCTTCAGACTGTCACTGAATTCTGTGTGTTTCCAATTTTTCTATTTTTAGGAGAAAAAATTTGAGCCTTTGATTTAAGAGGTGGATCTAAGGGTGGAGATTACATGGCTCATGAACCCTAGTGTTGTAGTATACTATATAGTAGGGTTAGATCCTCATAGCATGTACAACAATTCAGTAATTGAGTTGGTTGTAATTGATAGAGAGAGAGAACTCTTGAGGGAGAATTACTGTACATCTTTGAGGTGTGAGGAGAGAGAGATTTCTTCATTATATTTCCTTCTGGAAGAGTTTGATATAGATTGGTTGTTTCTTGTATCTCTTATTTTTTGCTGTTTCTGATTTCTAGTTACTTATTACTTCTTGTTTCAATTTCGTGTTTAGTTTCTTATACAAAAGTAATCAATTATACTCTAAGATCCTAAAAAATGGTATCAGAGTGTGTTAGTGTTTGTTGATTATAGTATTCACTCACAAGGGTTTTTTATTGAGTGGGAGCAAAGCAATGGCAGAAAAAAGTAAACTAAGAATGGAAAAATTCAATGGCAAGAATTATCAATTATGGAGGATGCAGATTGAAAATTATCTGTATCAGAAAGATCTATATTTATCACTGGGTGGGGTTTCAAGGAATCCCATAGATATGGAAGATGAAGAATGGAATGTTCTTGATATAAAGGATCTTGGATCTATAAGGTTGACCCTGGCAGCTTCTGTGTTTTCTAACTTATCACAGGCAAAGACAATGGTAGAGTTAATGGATACTTTGGCAAATTTATATGAAAAACCCTTAGCTTTGAATAAGGTATATCTTATGAAGAAATTATTTAATTTGTAAATGCATGAAGGTGGATCTGTATCTATTCATCTTAATGATTTCCATATAATAGTAAATCAGTTAAATTTAGTCAAAATAGTTTTTGATGATGAAATTAAGGCTCTCTTAATCTTATGCTTTTTACTTGAAAGTTGGCATAGTTTGGTAATGGTAGTTAGTAATACTGCATCTGCTTTAAATATCTTGAAAGTTGATGATGTTGTTAGTGTAATCTTGAATGAAGAAATTCATAGGAAAAGCACAGGGGAAACATCAGGTAATGCTTTAAGTGTTGAAAGTAGGGGAAGGCAAAGAGAGAAGGGCAAGCAAGGGAAATCAAGGTCAAAGATGGGAAGTAGATCCAAATCTAGAAATGGAAGAATAACCTACTGAAATTGTGGAAAGAAAGGGCATGCAAAGAAATATTATTGGTTGAAGGATAACAAAGAAAATCAGCATGAAGGTAATAAAGAAGCAAAAGTTGCAGGTATTGTTTCACAGGATGCTCTTATATTTTCTTTGTATAATAAAGTAGAATCATGGGTTTTAGATTCTGGTGCCTCTTTCCATGCAACCCCAAATAGATATTTTTTCAATGATTATGTCCATGGAGATTTTGAAAAAGTTTATTTAGGGGATGATGAGCCTTGTAAAATTGTTGGCAAAGGAAAAGTGCAGCTGAAATTGCAGAATGGCAACACATGGGTGGTGAAGGATGTCGTGCATGTACCCATCCTGAAAAGGAATCTGATTTTTGTAGGAAAGTTGGGTGATGAGGGTTGCATAGTAACTCTCACAGCTGAATCTTGGAAAGTTTCCAAGGGTGCACTTATATTAGCAAAAGGTAAGACAGTAGGTACACTTTATCTATCTACTTGTATTACTGATTATTCTCCTTCTGTTTTATCTACTTCAGATGTAGATGCAAAGTTGTGGCACTGTAGGCTTGGTCACATGAATAAGAAGGGAATGAATGTTCTTAAGTCAAAAGGTAAGCTTTCATATTTGAAAAGCATAGATCTAGATTTATGTGAGCATTGTATTTTTGGAAAATAGAAGAAAGTGAGGTTTCTCAAAACTGGGTCAATAAAGAATAAACACAAGTTAGAGCTTGTTCACACATACATGTGGGGACTAGCTCAGGTAGCTTCTATTAGAGGATCACAGTATTATGTTTCTTTCATTGATGATGATACAAGAAAGGTATGGGTTTATTGCATAAAGAGGAAATATGATGTTTTTGACACATTTTAGAAATGGAAAGCTTTAGTTGAGAATGAAATAGGTTTGAGATTGAAGTGTCTTAGATCTGACAATGGTGGTGAGTACTGCAACAATAAATTCAATAATTACTATTCTATGAGTGGAATACATAGGGAAAGGATGTTTCCAAGGACACCTCAGCAAAATGAAGTTGCTAAAAGGATGAATAGAACAATAATGGAGCGTGCATGGAGTATGAGGTTGCATGCTAATTTTCCCTTACAGTTTTGGATAGAAGCTATAGATACTGTGATTTACTCAATTAACAGAGGACCTTCTACTGCACTAGATGGTGGAATTATAAAAGAGGCTTGGATAGGTAAAAAGGTAGATCTTTCATTTCTCAGAGTTTTTGGTTTTGAAGCTTTTGTGCACATTGATAAAGAAAATAGAAAGAAGCTGGATGCTAAATCTATGCGGTGCACTTTCATTAGTTATGGTTTTGGAGATTTCAGATTCTAGTTGTGGAATTTAGAAACTAACAAAATTATTAGAAGCCATGATGTAGTTTTCAATAAAAAGGTGATGTGCAGTGATCAGCTCAAGAGGCTAAATAATTTTGAGCAGGGCAATACTGATTTGGAAGAGGTTATGATCCAAAATGAGCTCGTGGGTAAAAATCATCACTCACAAAAAAAATAGAGATCGACGTCAGTTAGGTAGAGACCGACGTTGGTCAGGTGGAAATCGACGTTGGTCAGGTGGAGATCGATGTTGATCAGGTGGAAATCAGTGTCAATCAGGAGGAATCAACATCGGTCAGGTGTAGACCGGCATCAGTTGGATGCAGACCAACATCTATCAGAGATGACCGAGATCGGTCACTGTCAGAAGAAAATTTGGGTGGATAGCAAGTTGTAAATGAGTCTCAAATGCCCATAAGGAGGTTCGAAAGGGTAAGTAAACCTCCAATTCATTATTCCCCTTATTTATACTATTTGTTGCTCACTGATGGTAGAGAACCAGAAAGTTTTGATGAGGTAATGCAGGTAGAATCCAAGAAATAGTGGGAGCATGGCATGAATGAGGAAATTGATTCCTTGGAAGAGAACCAAATGTGGGATTTGGTTGAGTTTCCAGCTAGAAAGAAATCACTGAAAAACAAATGGGTATATAAGTTAAAGGAAGGAGAGAATGGACAAATGAGACATAAGGCCAGGTTGGTAGTAAAGGGATTTGCACAAAAACCAAGTATTGATTTTGGTGAAATTTTTTCTCTTGTAGTAAAGATGACTTCTATTCAGACTGTATTGTCTTTAGTTGCTATTGAGGATTTGCATCTTGAGCATCTTGATGTTAAGACAGCATTTCTTCATGGAGATTTGGATGAAGAGATATATGGATCAGTCAGAAGGTTTTGAGGTCAAAGGTAAGGAGAAACTTGTGTGCAGGTTGAAGAAAAGCTTATATGGTCTTAAGCAAGCTCTAAGACAATAGTATTTGAGGTTTGATAGGTTTATGACAGAGCATGGCTTTAGTAAATGTCAATCTGACCATTGTGTTTATTTTAACAGATTAGATAATGGTAGTTATATTATCTTGTTACTATATGTAGATGATATGCTTGTTGCAGGTTCACACATGCAGGAAATTATTGAACTTAAGGTAAAATTAGCTCACACATTTGCCATGAAGGATTTAGTAGTAAATAAAATCCTTGGCATGAGTATTAAGAGAGATAGGAAAAATCACAGTTTGATTTTGTCTCAAGAGGATTATGTGAATAAGGTGTTGGAGAGGTTCAATATGCAGGATGCAAAATCAGTAAGAACACCTATGGTTGGACACTTCAAGTTGAGCAAAGAACAGTGTCCTAAATCACATGATGAGGTTGAGTACATGAGTAGAGTTCCATATGCTTCAACAATTGGGAGCTTGATGTATGCAATGTTATATACTAGACTAGATATTGCCTAAGCAGTGGGAGTTGTCAGCAAGTTTATGGCCAATCCAAGAAAGGAACACTAAAAAGCAGTTCAGTGGATTCTCAGATATCTGAGAGGGACCAACAGTAGGCATTTATGCTATGGAGGGTCAAACACTTCTCTACATGGGTATGTAGATTCATATATGGTAGGTGACTTGGATGGTAGGAGAAGCACCACAAGATATGTGTTCACTGTTGGTGGAACGGCGGTTAGCTGGATTTCAAAGTTGCAAAAGGTTATTTCCTTGTCTACTACAGAGGCAGAATACATTGCAATCATAGAGGCTAGCAAGGAAATGATTTGGATGACTCATTTCATGGAAGAGTTAGGAAAGGAGCAAGAGAGTTGTAGATTGTACAATGATAGTCAAAGTGCAATTCATTTGGTAAAGAATTCAGCCTTTCATTCAATAACCAAACATATACAACTTAGGTACCACTTCATTAGACATGTATTGGAGGATGGACAGTTGAAGCTAGAAAATATCCATACGGATAAGAACCCTACTGATATGTTAAAAAAGCTAGTAACAAAGGAGAAGTTGAATATTCATTCAAATTTTGTTGGTCTTCAAGGTTGAAATTGAAGAGGGAGAAACAAGCCAGAGATGTTTAGATGATGTTGTTGTACAGGTACATGTGTAGCTATTTATCTCCAAGTGGGAGATTATTGAGTTATGGAGCTAAAATCTTCACTAATGAGCTAATTTGGAGGTTGTTAGGCTTACACAGTAACTGACATCGGTCAGAACCAACTGACATCAGTTAGGGGTCAATCGGCATCAGTTAGGGGCCAGTCAACATCGGTCATCTTTAGACCAACACCAAATTTTATGCGTTTCTAGCTTTTCTATTTTTAGGAGAATAGATTTGAGCCTTTGATTTAAGAGGTGGATGTAAGGGTGGCAATTTCATGGCTCATGAACCCTAGTGTTGTAGTATACTATATAGTAGGGTTAGATCCTCATAGCATGTACAACAATTCAGTAATTGAGTTGGTTGTAATTGATAGAGAGAGAGAACTCTTGAGGGATAATTATTGTACATCTTCGAGGTGTGAGGAGAGATATTTATTCATTGTATTTCCTTCTGAAAGAGTTTAATATAAATTGGTTGTTTCTTGTATCTCCTATTCTTTGCTATTTCTGATTTCTAGTTACTTATTACTTTTGGTTTCAATTATGTGTTTAGTTGCTTATACAAAAGTAATCAATTGTACTCTAAGATCCTAACAAGAAGAAATTCAAAAATGTCTTCTAAGACATTTACCATGAGATATTAATACTAAATGTCCTATGAAAACATGGTATGATCCAAATAAATTTTGTTGGTTTCATGCAAGTTGGGGTCATTCTCATGAAACTTGTAGATAATTAATAGATATTTATATGGACTTTATCCTTGGACCCAATTTTGACCACGAATCCCTTATATGTAAATTCCAAAAATAGTATGACATAACACTTAATGATTATGAAACTCAAACTAAAAATCATGCTTTAAACCAAGCCAATATTCATTTAGCGATCTATAAACATCCCCTTATTAATCATCAAGACAACATTGATCAACTTACCCCTACTACCACTAACATTTAAAGTCTTATAGATCTTAACACCAGTGATGAAAATGTGGTTAACATGACTAATATGAGGAGAGTAGTTGTTTATATCACTTCAACCCCAACACCTATCTAGTATTTCACTTTATCTAAGACATTTACCTATCCTATCTCATATAATTAGGGTGCATAGAATCATCACCTCCAACAACACAAATCAACCATACATCTCATACCATTGATATAACTTCTACTCTTTCACCAAATTTCATACTACAAGTAAACATCCCTCAAACTTCAAACAATATTTATTCTACCCAATAATATGAAACACTTAACACCATAACCACTTCACCTAATATAAATCAACATACTTTAAGCCAACATAAACTACCTTATGAACATAAGTTTAACTACACATCCAACCCCCCTTCAATAGATCTATTACAACATTACATAAACTTTATCCAATAATAATCTCATGGGTTATGATGAATGGGATCCTATTATGGAAATTTCCCATCTTCCATCCTAAATTCCTTTCCTAGAACTTATATGAACTTATCCTCACTATCATAATCACCTAATGCAATTATTATTCAAAATGAACATCCCTCATCCTCCACCTATAGGGAAAGAAGCTACCTTATCTAGATCCGAATATAACATTCTACAATAATGTGAATATGTGTCCATCCATGTTGAGGAAATAGTGGAAACCTCTCTCTCACTCAGAATTCCTATCTTTTCAATGTTTCCCAATGAGATATTGATTCATGCAAATGATCCCCCTTTATTTACTAGTATACAAATATGAGATATCGAAATTAAACAAGCTTTAATTGATGAAGTCTCAATCACTTATGTTACCTTAAATTTATCAAAATACTTAGATACTCTAAATATAACCTTAAATACACATGAAATACATGCCAAGGAGATAATAGAAGACAAATACCTCCTTTAGATTATGTTTTGATTCCTATTACCATTATTCCCATCATTGTTTGTATGAAATTCATGATAACTAACTTTCCACTTTCCTAAAATATCTTACTTAGTTAACCTTGGACACATTGCATGAGATAAATTGTTTCATCCAACTGCCAATGTGTCAAATACCCTTACAATGGTGATATATACAAGATTCAAGGGAACATGAATCTTTAGAATTTTAAACAATTCCAATAATGAGGTGTTTTTAAAATACCTTACCTTAAACAATTACCAAACGTTACATTTTAATAATCCTAATGCTTTAACTATCCCATCATATCTAATAGAGGTTATAATGGTCACCCATAATTAAATTTAAAATATTCCACATAACCTCTTAGACTCAGATAATGTTGAACCAGATGAGATAAGCTTTAATATCAAAAATTTTGATCTCTCCCCTAACATCATCATTCAACTTCCTCCTTCTCTTCAGCCTTGATCCTATTAGTAACCTTTTTATGAAATACTAGCTACTCTAACTAAAACTAAAAATTTCATTCACATTTCTTCCTCAATTGATAAAATAGTTCACACATGTACTATCAACTTACATACACCTAATTATGATGACAATTATTCTTCATATGACCCATTTTTAGCTAGATTTATTCAATCTAAAAATGTCAAGATTATTATATATCATTCTTATTTATTGTAGTCTTTCAAATTTTTTTCTATCATTTCTTATTTTATAGTACCTAATATTAATTTTTAATCTACTATTCATATTTTGAAAATGGAGTACACACATACTCCATTTTCAGTAACTATTAAACATCTTAGGAGTATGATTATGGATCATGCCATAATATGACCCTATCATTTTTCTTGATATCATGATCCTTATAGTTTGCTTCCTCCATAGATGTTAAACACTTTACTTTGACTTGCAACATAGCTAGCCATACATACAAATGAACCTAGTATAAAATCCCGTCTAGCTTCTCCTTTTCTTGGGGATGGTCTTCTACCATTACTTAAATTTGATCCCTTACCCACAAAATGGGAAGATGAGCCTTATTATGATATTCATAAAGTTATCAATCATTGAACTAAGGATTGCCATCAATAATAATGATAACAAACTTCTTCTACTAATTCAACTAGTAGACCTCCACCATTTAATAATAAATGTATTTATTACTTCCATGGTACACATAACCATTCCTATACTCATTATCGATAGCTTAGGTAGTACATTGATACACCACATCTAATCATTGCAAACCCAAAGACAAGACTATCCCAAAGCCCAAGCTACTTCTAAAGTATATCCCTAAATATGGGAAAGTATATTATCTTTGGCATCAGTATATTACTCATCATATTGATAGGTGATAAATGCTTTAGTAACATCTCTAATATTTACCATAGTTTACACTAACATTGATTATTCCTCATGCTATAGGTTGTTTTTGAACTAAGGCTCCTCCTTTTCCATTCCTTGCACCTCTTTATAGATCTATATACACTATTCATATTGACATGTCTATTTCTCATATCAAGTATCATACACAAGAGGTACTACATGAACATCACTCTTCTTCTACCATACCTAATTTATTGGTAGATATGATATATAAAAAGTCTTTTCATGACTTTCTAAGAAGATTGATGAGACTTTGACTAACATCAGAATTCAACTACATAGGGATGTGTCATATGATATGGATGACATTTGTGGTCATATCTATCAATATTTTTAAACATAACATGGTGTTATATCACATTATTTATCATTCTATTACATGATTTGGATCAAATTTTTAATTCATTTATATATCTTATATTTTTGACTATTTATCAACATGGTTTCACGTCTCTCTTTTGCGTTAACAATTATATTATGCTTTATGTGTTTTACATAATTTCATTCTCTTTAGATTTATCTTATGGATTATTATTATCTTTCATGCATTTATACTTATGTTTATGGTTTCAATTCTTTCACATGGATTCCTTTATTTTATCTTTGATGATTGTTTGCTACTTTCAACTCAAAATACATATAATTATTATTGTGACGTGGTTATATAATCCTCACACCCTTAATATTTTTTATTTACCAGATGATTAGTTAGCAAACATAAATTCTCATTATACTACTTATATACACTGATCTATTTTGATCTCCCTTATTTTCTTATTTATTTTCACATAATAATCATATATATTGTTGAAACATGAGATTACATACTAGTTCATAGGTAATCCTACATTGTCTAGTCAGTTATATCTCTGGTTACTTAATCTCCTATAACTGAAGTCTAAAGCTAATTCATGTGTATTAATTTTATCAATCATGGTGGTTATTCCTAATACATATGGATGAGGAATCACAAAATCCATAAAAAAGTTAAATTCCAAATCATTTAAACAAAAGGCAATGACCAAGAAGGTAAATATAAAATACAAAAGTCTAATCATACCAAAAGATATGATTTATTATTTCTAGTACATAATATATTCCTAATCAAAGATAAAACTCCATATTTGGCCTCATTATAGAGCCAAGGTCTATCAAGGTGTGGTAGGCTAGTAAATTGGGAAAAGAGAATCAAAAAATTCCTAGAGTGCTACCTACTTTTTTGCATAAGTATCCAATCTTCATAGTAGACTGATGACTCTATAAGGGGTCATAAGGAATGAGGAACATGTTATGGGAAGGTAGGTTCTTTTTAATTAATTTATTTATATAACATGATTTTATATTAGTATTACACATATTTACCTATGCATCTTTGTGCTTATTGTGAGTAGGTATCCTTTTTGTTTTGATGTTTACTAACCTCTTAGTGATTTTATTCTTACCTAGTATGCCTATTTATTTTTACACTCCCTATTTCATTAAAACAATCCCAATATTTACACTTGATGAATATTATTTTGTTAACTGATCATACCCGTAGGGATTCACTTTGTGAGTTATAGTATAAAACCTTAGATATGACTAGGCACTCCTAAAAAAATGTTTCCTTATTAACATTCACCTCATTGGTGTCCTCCTTGTGAGTTACAATGTAATACCTTAAATAGGACCAACCATTCCTCATAAATTAGTGCATTAAATCCAATTATTTTTTTCCAACATTATTATCCACCTCATTGGTGTTCCCTTTGTGAGTCATAGTAGAAGACCTTGGATTGGACCAGGCATTCCTCACAAAATATTCCCATAAATTTTCATACTATGACCAAGTCAAAATAATATTACATTCATCAAATTTGAGATAATTTGTTTTACATTATGATTGACACGTGATTTACATACTTCCTATATTGATTTAGTATGATTGATTATCTTTATTGTATGTTTGATTTTTACCATTTGTTATAACATGTTTTCCACTTTATTACAATATTTTTCATACTTACCATATTGATTTAGTATGACTTATATTTTTTTTAATCTAGTGCAATTTACTTCTACATGGTGTTTTTTTAAGAACATTTATTACTTTACCATTTTGGTTTACTATATATTTTCATCTATTATTTTTACACGTATCCCATTGTCATCTAGTGTGTATTACATTTTATGATTATTTATATACTTTTACAAATTATATAATTTTTTTTAACCATGAGTGTTTGTCACATAATAATATAAAATAAAACATACATAATATATTTCCTGTAGCATATATGAAAAAGTAAAACACATGCACTAGAAAGGAAATACATCCATGCATCCATCAATAACATCAATACAACTCATGGATCAAGAAGTGTCCATATCAATATATAAAATGAGTCTAATACAAAATAATACAACTACAAATACATTATCTATAACTCTAAGGTTATGCTCCATCATGTCTATCAGGTGGTCAAGACATACTACCCATAGATGCTTGTGACTAACCCATATGAATAATCCCTTGTAACAAGGCAGTCTGAGATATCAAACCATCAACATGTCCCTATATATTTTTGACCTAGGCCTACACACATCCAAGCTCTATCATAGTAGACATATGGGCAACTTACTCTTAGGCTAATGCTTACTAGGATTGGTCCTCTCCATCTCAAACTCCTATGGGTAGATGTAGGCCATACCCATGTGTCTCTATCCACCTAGCTACCTCTCCAATCAATTGAAACCATATAAAATATGATAGGGAAAATGGTACCACATGGTCATCCATAGAAATTTTATCAAGATGCACTATCACCTTGTCCAAAATATATCAATGTGCACCTCAAGCTATGACACCCCACCTAAACTCCTCCTTGGATACATCTTAAAAAAAAAAAAAACCAAATATACATCATATCTCATATATATCTAAATATCTAAACCATATGTCCATACCAAGTACATAAACCACTATGCAACTCATGATCTATGTCAAAAATTTAAAAACTTAAAGCATTTTTTACCAATACTAGGGTCACCAACCATGTTCTCCCCATTAGCTTGATCACCAAGGACCTCCATTGTAGGCTACATCTATGCCAATATAAAACTTGGAGAGACCACCCATGCACATCATGTTCCTCTCCTCATCTACCTCTCTATGGAACAATTATGTCTAGCCTTTATCATGGGATTGCCATGTGTGATCATTCTTTCTTGTGTCTTCCGCTTTGATGGTTCCTCTATATCCTAGGTGCCCATGGTGGTAGATATAGTCCATGTTGTGGTTCTACAGTAGACTCACCTACATCCTCACCTTATGTATCCAATACTATCACATCCTATGCTTTAGGCCTATCTATCATTGCTATGGATCCAACCCACCCAGGGTTTCAATCAATGAGGCTTAATGACTAGTATTTATGTAGGTACTCCTGCACCCCTTTTTCTCTAGTATATTTAGAATGTCATGCCAAATAATAAGGCACTACTATGGGATCCATAAGATGTGGTAAGCCCAAATATCTAGGTACATGAACTATAAGATGTGGATCAACCCATTAGGTATAAAGTCTAATAATGCATATGTGTGCCAATCTAGTAGCCACTGTAGCCAAAGTTAAACAACTAGACATAATATCAGTATAAGATTGCCATATAATTTACCCATAGGTAATTATCTATAAGGTTAGGGCATGTGACATGACACACATTGCATTATCCTATCTCTACCTCACCACCTGAGGTAGCCTATCATCCATTGCATGGGGCAACCCATCTAGCTATTATATAGGAAACCTATCATATATCTATGAACTATATAAAATCACAGGGCCCATAGTCTTTTGCACCTAGGTTAGCATACCATACATGTCATGTATAGGTTTTACCCAAATAACTAAGTCCAAATCATATAGAATACCCTACTCTAGGATCAACTGACATAAGACTAACACATACAAAAACACATTGCCATCCAAATTGTGACATAACACATGTATTATCACAAGTCCTATCATGGCCTTCCATATATATAGAATGGTCTAGATACATACATTAAACAAACTCACTTATAAGCTAAGGTAAATCCTATTTCATCCAATCACCCAATGGGATAGGACTAGACTCTCCTCTTCAACCTCCTGCACATCATAAATAATAGGAGTCCTAATAGTAGGATGTTCAATCAAAGCATGGACATCATCTAAGGTGATGCCCACCTCTATGGTATCCATATCCACCTCATATTAGAAAGTGTTGGTCAGTTGATACCATGCTCCTAGAAACATGATGATTAGATCAACATTGAGAAGGATCCTCTACATCTCCATGATGCCTCCAAATCCCAATGAGGCTAGCCACCTTTGGTCTACATATGACAATATTTATAGAAAATATGGTAGCCAAGATGCATCCATTAGGTGCCAAAATATTTGTTGTCTCTATAAAATGTCAAACACCATAGAATTTATTAGCTATAAATATAAAATTTATAAAAATATATTTTTAAAATTCTTAAATTATTACTAAAAATTAACTACTTCATCAACCTATTACTTCTTTTTTTCTATTTCCACCCTTTTCCTACACATTCAGCCCATTTAATACTAAATCAACCCTGTCACCCCTCTTTACCAATTATGTCATCCCTATGCTATGTAGTCAACCAATTTTTACAAACACAATCAACCATTTTATACTAAATTGGCATGTTCCCATATTTTACACACTAGATCAACCTTTTACTATAGATTTGGCCCCATTTAACAAACTACATTAGCACCTACTACATATTGCATTGGTTAGCATGCACTAAGTTGACACTGTCATTATTATAACTAAGTCAGACCTCTACTAAATGGTCAACCATCCCCAATAATACTATGGCAACCTTATGTTACATAATCATCCACTTTATTACTTTTCACTTTTTCCATCTGAGTTAGCTGGACTGACATTGTTTGAAATTTATGTTGACTTTTCAAAAAATTTACCATAAATGCCTTAGGCATTTATTTGTCTAACCCTTTCTTACCCATTATCTCACTTTATTCCTAGTTTACCTAAAAAATTCTTAGGACAATTTTTTCTACCTACATTTTCCCTAATACCTATTTTTATGTTCCTAGCTTAATTTTAATAAAAAAACCAAAAAAAAAAATGAAATTAATGCATCACTTACCTAAGCTACACTAACTATGATTGCTAGACATCCTCCATGTTGCATCTATCATCTCCTCACCATGGTCACTTTCCATGCTCAACTAGGTCACTCATATCTCTATTTTATAACAATATAAAAATCACTAATTAATTATTTTAACCCTATTTATATTTACAATTTAAAATTCTTTAATTATCAATTATTTTCACCTAGATTCTATTTTTTGTCATAACTTTGTTTCTACTATATCTTTTTCCAAATCAAAATATGTTCTAGAATCCTAACATCATAGAGATTTTTTATACATATTACATGTATATTTTTTAAAAATTTCAAATTTTCACTTATTTTACAAGTTCACCCAATATTCCCTACATTATACAACTTTGCATTTCTCTCACTTCATTTATACTATATAACACTAAGGTAATTAAAGGTATGCATTTTTCAATTTTATCCTTTCATTTATCTTATTCGCTTCTTACTACAATTTATTTTATCTCAGTGTTCTATGTTATGTTCTTTTCCCAAAGCACCATCGTATATTACATCTACATGACACATGATGAGCTTCAAGTGGGGCCTATGTATACATAATATTTTAAATTTATATCAATTACTAATTTTATTTATCTTACAAAAAATCATCAAGTCTCAATTTGTTTGAGTACACACCTTAAAGGGTGTGCCAAGAAAGGGGTGGGCAAACCATTGGTGCTTCATAATAATTTTTTATTTATACCAAAACTTAAAACCAATATAAGTCCCTCTTATACATTTTCCTAAGCTTTGACACCTCCCTTACATGATCCTACAAGTAATTATCTACCCCAAATAGACCCTACCTAAGCCAAAAATTATTTTACCATCCTTTGAACATAGTTGAATGGGTAAACCCTATTCTAGGAATTGAGCACATTATGAGACTAAGTCATCCTAGCTAACTTAGTTTGGAACTTAACTATTCTATTTCCTAAACAACTAGGTCAACTAGGTTGACTGTGTCGGCTAAAATTTTAGAAGGGTTTAGGATTAAATATAGCTATATAAACACATTATTCACCTCATTTTTAATAGAAAAAATAATTCATTTGCATATCTTTATCTTCTTATCCAACATTCTACTTGAAAAGTCATTGCTTATGGTTTCATACTTCCTTTGGAGATAATAATATTATCTTGTGGGAAAAGTCTTTTAGATGCATAGGAGAATTATTATATCCTAGAGCTAACCTATCTTTATTATCCTTACAAACCATAATAACCTCTTACAAAGCACCATTTCCCAAGGGAGAGATCAAGATTTGATAAGTTTATCTTCAAGGTAAGTATTCCTATCTCTTACTCCTCTTTTATTAATAGATGGATTTGCATGTATTAGATTATGAATGTCTTTATATCTCCATATTTAGGATTACATATACTTTGAATTGATTAGAGTTCTTATTTGCATGTTTATTATCCCCCATTTTTTCCACAAGCTTTGGTGAGCACTATATTAGATTTAATTTATTTTGTTACAAACCATAGGACCTAGCTAGGGTCATTATGTGGTATTGATCAACTAGAGGCTTTAGAACCCTCTCTAGTGATATCATATGATAACATACCCATTAGTTAGGTATAACATATCCATATTGGTCATGACCCTGATTATCTAAATGTACAACCAAGAAAAAAGGGTTAGTTTTATTTATCTTCTTTGAGCTAGGATTGATTTATAGATCATCTTCACTTTCTCTTATATATAATTAGAAACTGGTGTAGAAGATGATCAAAGTGTCACAAATTGGAAATAGGTTTTAGAATTACTCTTAGATAATAGTGTAATTCTTTGGATATTAGTGCACTATGCTAGTGTCCTCTTGATATAATCTATGTGAACTTATAAGAATAACCTCACCTAAGTCTAAGACACCTATGCTTGTGTGAATGAACCCTACTCCATTATTTGTGACCTATTATTGACTATTTTAAGAGAAACCCATAGACCTTTATGTTGTTAGGGTATTTGAGTGGAAAACTTAGAAAAAGTGTGATTTTGGTTGGTTAGGATAGATTTCCTCAACACCTTTCTATATTGAGAGTTTCCTAAATACCAATACCTTGAGTGGGGATCAAGGCCAATGTAGTTTTTCTAATCTAAGTATTGGTGCAAGTGTAAGTGAATGCTAATATGAGTGATGACCTGAGTGCTTTGAGTGAGGCTTGAAAAAGGAAATTTGAGTAAACTAAGCTTATAACTATCATACATGGTTTTATGCATAAGTAGGGAAGAATAGGTATCAATGATCTTGATTTTTAATAATTGTTTTTGAGCTTGTTTGTATGCATTTGCATCTAATTTTCATCTAGTGGGTAAAGGGATACAATTGGTGTATATATATTGATCTAGTAGTTGTATAGGTGTGATTTTATCCTATTTCTACCTTAAGGTTCCTTTAAAAATGAAAACATATCTATTGGGGTTGAAAATAGGTAAGGGACACTAGCACAATCCCTTGGTCACTAGAACAATGCACTAGTGTCTAAAGGGGTGTGCTATTGTCTAGGTGGAAGAACCTAGGGAACTAATGTCTTAGAGCCTTAGGAGAATGTTTAGGACTACTTTAGGAATGTCTAGGGATGGGTTATACTTACACAAAATATGGATAACAATTGAAAGAGGCCCTAAGATAGGTCTATAGATAAGATATAGGTAGGGTAGTCTCAAGTAACACTCATTGCACTCAAGTGACATTTCATATGATTATAAGAACACTAAATTATATTAGGTTTTTTTTCTCGATGTAAAATTAAACCTATGTGCCTTCACCTATTTTTTATGTGTGTGTGATTTGGATCGTTTATCTTAGTGTGGAAGTTACTATGTACCTTTTTCTTCACTTAGAACCTTATCTCAATAGACAATGATGGGTAACCATAATAAATGGAAAAATGGGTTAGTATTTGAAGTTGTGCTTGACCTAAAAACCCCATATGTTGTGTGTTTCCTACATAAAAATACTTCAAAGAGGGATCAAAGTCCATGTATTTTTCCCATGCTACAGTGGCATGTGTGAAATCATGGTGTAATGTTATCTGTTGGTGTAATCTTGGTGTGATTAATCACTTCAAAAATGACTTGTGAACTTGGATGTGTATGTAAACTTAACTTAAGACTAATATGATTATGTACTTAGACTTGGCAATAATAGGTGTTTTCCTTTCAATATGTAGTAATATATTTTAGTGTTTTTCAATCATATGAGCTTATAATGAATAATGGTAAAAAATGTGACTCTATAGTGATCATTTAAAAATTATTTCAAATGAGACTTTTGAAATGTGTAGGATGAATATTTTGATGAATTTAAATTGAAAAAATATTTTTTATTTGCCAAGAGGATGCTCTTGGTATATTTAAACACTACCAATGAGTGGAATAGTACTGAAATAGTGGTCTTATCTGAAGAGTAGGGAAAACTAAAATGGAATAGTGGATGAGTTCGATGATGAATTTAGGTTTATTATCATGGTGAATAGGTATATTTAGAATCATAATTTTCTTAAGAGGCAAGGGTCATCTATAAATAAGTAAAGGAAGGGTGGTCAAGGACCATGGAATCAAATATGAACTAAGTGTGTATAAAGAATGGTCACAAGTATATTATTGTAGTAATAAATGTATGATTTAAGGTTTTTTGATTTTTATAATATCTAAATTGTTATAATTTATTTTAAAAATAATAATTTATTTTCCTAAAATCATGGGTAATATAGCTAAAAAATAACTTTCTCCTCCTAATCCTAAGGAGGTTTATAACTACCATCCCTCTAACTAGGTTCCATGTTATCACTCTTTTAAAGGGTAAGGTAGATGATACATATATGTATTTTAAATACTAATCACCTAGGGTTTGTGTATATGAATCCATAAATTATTAAATCACCACTATGAGAAAGTTAATAAAAAATTTACAAAATCATATTGCATACATGTAGAATCTAAAATATGGTAGTGTTAATCATATTTTTTCATCTTCATCTAGAAATGTTATACCTAACAAGGTTTCTTATTCAAATTAAAAGATAAAACATCATACATATAAAACAAGTGATTCAAATATTATACCAAATTTTACCAAGAGTCCAAGTGAAATACTAAGATAAATGCTTTGAAATAACGTGATAAAATTACCACCTCCAAATCCTATAAATAGATCCAAGTACTATTGTGGATATCATAGAATGCATGGGCATCATATAGATTGTTTTTTTTCATTAAATAAAAAACAAAGATAAAAAGGTAGTGGTGATAGTATAATTAATACATCAAATAATAAAACCACTCATATTATGAGTACTCCTAAACCACAAGTGCTAAAACAACAAACATAATTACCAAGTCCTTTCATGTATGAGCATCATAGAGGGGGAAAAGTGGATGTGTAGGTGAAGTACAATGGAAGGGGATGAGAATATTGACACCTAAGATATCAGAAGACATACCTATAACAAGATATGGTGTAGGATGATGGAATATATATAACTTGGAAGTGCTAAAAAAACCCATAGCGAGTGGGAAGGGCATAGGGAAGGATATCTTGAAATGGAGTAGCATAAGGATGAGAGAAATAATGAATAAATGGATTGAGCTCAGTATTTGACATGTGTGAAATATGCGAGGTTTTTACAAGAATTGGTGACTAAAGATACACTTGATGCACCTACCCTATTTTAACCTGAGGCACATGTTCACACACTAGATCCCCCACTTGAATAAAGTACAAAACTAATAATTGACCCTATTATCCATATATATTTTAAACATTTTTTAGACTTGGAGTGTAATTTTATGATTGAAAAAAAATTTCCTTATGAGGAGGTGAGTAAAACTACCTATAAACCAGTAGGTGCTAGCTCACCACAACAAAATTTGAGCACAAGCATACCAACTCAGCTGATGTCAACAACACAAAGTGGGTAACAACCCATAGGAAATGGTTCAACACCACAAGTAGTATAGTGTCATCAACATAAATAGTACCAATAGTGATGATGGGACTAGTGCCTAACCTAGTGTCTAGAGGCATTGGAGGACCGCCACCAAGATAAACACTAGGGGATAACCACCTTAGATCCTAGATTCCCCTCATAAATTTTTTTTATGAAATTTCCATGCACTTTCCAGAGTATCATGGCATGGAAAATGCCATAGAGAAGGTGTTGAAGTGTGAACTATAGTGGCATACATGGGGTATAACCTAATTAGAGCATAAAGTAACCCAATTTTTGACCACTCTACTTGATTATGCCCAAACCTGGTACAAAAAATTTGACCCTAACTAGGCCATAATCAATTATCATACACTAAAGGAGGCATTCCTGAAGGAATTTGACATTCCAGAATTTGAATATTAGAGCATCACCATGCTCAAGGAATTACCCAAGGACTCTAAAAAAGTGTGTGCCTATATGATGTAAGGTTTAAAACTCTCCTCTTAAAGCTTCCATATGATATCCACCCTTCCCACCATGCATAATGGTTCATTGGAGGGGTTTTAGTGCTATTTTGAAGAATGCTTTCCATGAAAACTTTTACAGACCCTCATGAAGTGCCTAAAGCCATGCTTAGAGTAGAGGTAGTCAAAAGTATAGATATTAGGATTATCCCATTTATAGAGGTGAAAATTGCATCCATGGACTCCCAACTCCAAAATCTTACTGTTATATCATTACAAGATGCTTGAAGTGGATCATGGTGCACCAAATGTGAAGTATAAGGCCATGATAGGAATAACTACCCATGAATGAATGTGCACACATTGCTTCTAAGATGTGAAGTTTTTAAAGAGGTACATGATGTTCATAACTACCTTTTATTACAATGCACCATCTAAGTTAAAAAAACCATTTATTATCAATTTTGAGATGTGTACACCCACACTATATCTAATTATAGGGTGATTGATGAGATGCATGAGAACATGGAAAGAGGTGCAAGGTAGGACATTGTAGTAGTTGAAGGGTAGGTTAACATAGGAAATAAAGGATAAAATCAACAAAATTTAGGGTTCAGGATGTAATGAGGCACCATAGGCTAAGGTAGAGGACATGGTGGTGGAAGGTTCCCACCCCACTCATGCTACAAGTGTGACTCAATAGAGCATTATCAATGTGACTTCCCTACACATTCCATGTGTGGGTATTATCAAGGAAACCATAAGGTCAAGGAATGCCCTAACATGTATAAGAAGGTAACCTAAGGTAAGAATATGTAAACAAAGGTGCATAAATGATTAGATGTAAGCTAAAGATGGAGAAATGGACCCCAAAGGCACAACTGACCTACACAAAGATAATCATAGTGTAGGTGACTACTCATAGTGGATTCATCACTCAACCTCCACTTGAACCAATACCTGAATTACATAGGCCATGATTTTAATCCATAACTACAAGGGGAGATCTAGTTAGCATGAGACCTAAAAGAGTAGGCTACTACGTCTCTAAAGAAGTAGGCCAACTAGGAATTTGAGGTACAAGAATTAATAGAGATCTTTCACCTCCTACAAATAGAGGGAATGTTTCCCTATTAAATAACTTACTCTTGAAGCATGTGGGTCAAAATATAGTCAAAGTCATTGCACCACACATGGAGAGGGTATGAGAAGTATGACATACATAAAATGTATAGTACGACCAAGAACTCCTCATGGATGCCACAATTGATGGATGGTTTATTTTTGAGGTCCTTTTAGACATAGGCACCGAGGTCAAAAACTTGACTAAGAATGACTAGGAAAAAATGGGTAGGCTAGCCTTGAGGCCTTCACCTCATGTAATTTTCATGGATAATAAGAATTGGGTATAAATTATCAAAATGTTTAAGAGTTTAGTTATAGATATCATGGGTGTTGAATTCTACACTAACTTCAAGGTGATCAAGTTAGCAGAACAAGACAATTACCTAGTGCTTCTAGGAAGTCCATGGTGTTATGTGAACAATGCATATATGTGATTTAATAAGTGCTACATGAAATTTAAGAATGAAAATGATATGGTATTTATACCCCTATCATAGGACCAAGGACCCCCTATGTCAAGAGTGTGGACCTCAAGGACAAAATCAACTACATATATAACATCATGACACAAGGCATCAAGACACTAAAACCCAATGATCAAGGAGTGATTTCATGGGAAGATGGACAATCAACCTCATGTAATACTAATTTTATCTATGATAAATGGGTTAAGGAAGCATATGAGACCACTGGTTGAAGATGCTGCTTAGTATATGTAAAGGCACCAAAACTAGTGAAGATAGGTTAGGTCTAGACTGATTGCACTTCTAAAAAGTGGGTCCTGAGCACCAAGAAGAAGGGAAAGAGAGCGTTTCACCTTAGTAAGGATAAATTTTCAATGCTCCCAAGATATGTAGGGAGTAATCTAGTATAAGGATATGTCTAAGACCTCAAATCATGCATCTTAAAAGAAGTGGATAAGATGGGCACACTAGTGTATACATTGAAGAGCACAGTCATTCATTGGTGGGTAGTGCAAAGGCCTAGCTTGCCAACTTGGGAAGATGTGAAGGTATCCATTTTCACTATATTTTTGAAATTTAATGATGACCTAGACATCTTAGCTTACTCTGGAAACTCTAACCCCATAGTGCATGTGCACCTTTGTATGGGGTAGGGAAGGTAGAATCAAGAATAAAGGAAAAGACATAGAAATTGACAAAGATATAGATTTTAAAGGAAGAATAACAAAAAGACAAGATGGAACTAATGAGATTGATTCATGCACATGTGAAGTGTTATGCCTAGTTACCATAAGAAAGGTGAAGGTCATGCCAAGTTGAATGAAGTACAAGAGAGAAATCATTGAGATAGCTGACACCCACCCAATAATCAGTACAAAGTGACTATTTGAATTACCAATCACTTCATCAAATACATTGTTAAGAAAATTTAATGTGATGATGGTAGAGGCACAAAGATTTTTAATAAATGTGAATGTAGTAGTGGATTTTTGTAGATTTAGTGAGTTTAGCAGATTTCAATATATCCATGCACCACCACACCATTACTCACCAACCATTAATGAGGTAGCTAAAACTAAGGTATAAGGAGGTGAATGATATACTATAATAGGTTACAAACCTTGAGATAATTTAAACCTAAATAGAGCCAAACTAGAGCCAAATGATAAAAATGCTACCACAAGTGAAAAATTTAAGCATCTATAGCCCTAAGAGAGAATAATTGAACTAAGATAGAGATTGTGTTCCATTTGGAATTGAATAGGAGTCAAGTGGAAAGAAAGTGAGAGAGAAACTAGATATTATAAATTTTTTAGAATGCTAAGGCTACTATTAATAGTGCCAAAATTTTGAGATCCAAATTTGTATTTGTAGATCTTATAATTGTGAAGAAGCACTGAGCAAGATTAAGGGATTCAAAAAGATCAATCTATTGTAATTTAAGAATAGCCAATTAAAAATGGGAAAAAAGGATAAGTTTAGGTTTGTTTTAGGTGTAAAAGGATGCTAAGATTGTTTATATGATAAAATAAGCTATAGTTATGAAGAAAGAGGTATAATTAGTATATGGTGTTAGTGTTGTGGAGGTAGACCCAGAAGCAAACACAAAGCTTACATATAGGGAGATGTAGTTCTCCTAAGAGGTCATAGTGGGGGAGACATGGGTATCATTCATACACATGTGTAGATTGAAGGAGTATAATAACCAAATTTTGAGTAATACATAAGAACTCAACTAGGACTGGATGATTGATACAAAGAAAAAAACCAAGGTAGGATCAACACTATTTTATGTCTTCATTCAAGACAAATTGGTGACAATAGGTGCAACCCAGTTGAATGAGCTACCAAATTTTAGCAAGATGGAGGAATTGGTGTAATTCCTCCTCTCACACATCTATGGTTATAGGTTCTATTTTAAAATTAGGTGATTACAAATATTGATACACCTCATTAGTAGAATCATAGGAATCTTAAGCACAAGGACAAACATATACCAAATTATGGAGGATGGTGCATAGGTGGAAAGGGTTAAAAAACTCTTAGGTTACTACAAGGTAGGGTTGACATTCCATATCAAGGACTTATAAGACCCTAACATGAGGACCATAACATGCTTAGTGAGCTCTAAGATTTGCCCTAGTGGCCTGTAGTCTAACATCAACAAGACTTACTTATGCATCACCCACCACATGGTGTAAGGGTAAAATTTCAACATATCTAAGTTTATTATAGAGTAGATTGTTAATAATGCACTGAAGTGCAATAAGGGCTAGGATACCTTTAGGTGGGGGTCCATGCTGATATTTATTATGATGGAGGAGATTGACATGCCCAATGATGATGATGACAAACTTTGGGTGTTCCCACCTCACAATGACTCCCTGACACTAAGGTATCAAGACTTCATTTGCCCACCCAACTTATCCTAAAAGTACAAGATAAGAGTAGAAGGGTGGTGTGACCAATACATTGAGGCATTTGGGATTGAATAACACATCCCACAAGAGCTCCCCACTCACATGGTAGGAATGATTACCTTTACCATCATGTAACATTTATGTATAGTGCTTTTGATATTCACATATGGAAACCTATCTAGTTGGTTCAAGCTACCTTACCATTTTCTACTAAATTTTTCATAGTGGTGATAAAGAGGTTTCCCAATGCACAACAACTAGATATCATGGTGAAGACTATGGATCAAGAAAGGAGTAGGTTAGGGCACTAGTATGTGTACCTAAGATAAAAGGCGATGAAGGATGATGAGGATGAATTTAATTGAATGGATATCCATCCCCTCTAAAGGAAAATAATCATTGGGTGTATATTCAACTTGTATTATGAAATGAAAACATTTATGAAGGGTATCATTGCATAAAAATATGATTGCCCCCCTTGATATGAGATGAAGGGAAGATAGCACTAAAGACATAAGAGAAGACCCCCTAGAATAAGTGGGGAGAAATACTTGAGGAGATTGAGGAGTGCATCAAATTGAAGATTGCCTCTAGAGAACAAGCTACATCTCCAAATCTGAAGAAGAACGTAACCTTTGATCTAGAGACTATTTCCTCTAGTAAAAAGAAGCAAAAGAAGTCTAATGGACCCATTGTACTCATAATAAATCTGGTAGAGATGGAGAAGGAAGAGGCCATTGCATGTAGGATGGTAGAAAAGACTAAGTAAGAAGGAACAAGGACGTACATTATATAGGTCAAAGAAGAAGAGGAGATGAACACCAAATATATATAGGAGGCCCTCTAAAGTGGCATAAGCACTATTCTAAAAGAAGTAGAGGATATAGAAAACTCCTCATCCAATGAGTAACCCCCCACATCATGTCCATAGATTGAAGAGGAGAAAAGAAAGGCATGAAAGAAAGTGGGATTGAGTGAGGTATATATTGAGAAGGTAATAGTGATTTAAAAAAATACAAACTAGACCAGGAAGATGCAAACGCTGAGAATAAAAGGGCATGGAATAAAATGGGCCATAATGAGGAAGAAATTGAGATGGTGCTTGAAAATAAGTGCAGACATGCAAAGGAACAATACGTGACCAAAAAAGAGAATAAGACTAAGAAGGTTCCCAAAGGTGCATGACCTAACATTGAAACAATAAATCAAGGGCAAAGTGTCCCTACCATCAAAGAAAAATAAGCTACACAAAATTCATGCCCTATTAGTGAAGGGGCACCTAAAGAAAAGAAGGAAATACTGACACCTCAAAATAATAAATGAAGATAGTCAAGGAATCCCAATAACAATAAGGTGACATTAACATTGATAGAATAAAACTGGAGGTTAACATAGATAAACCCTAGTAGGAAGAATAAAATTAAGGGGAAAATTTTGAGGAAGAACCCATTAAAGGAACAAGAAGATGAGTCCTCTAAGGAAAGCACCAAACAAAGCAGTGGTGACAGTGAAGAAGAGGAAGAGAAAATGGAGATGGATGTCATCAAGAAGTATGAAATTAAATTAAGTACAAGGTAAATGGAATAGAAGGGATTAGAGGATAAGGATGTGTAGATGTTTAAAACCATGTCCTCAAAGCCACCACTACTAGGATGCATAAATAACTAGCATTTATGTTTGATCATTACATGGATGAGCCTCACTTCAAGGTGCCTAAAGTGGATATTTTAGGCATAAAAAAAACTAAATAAAGGCATGAATCCTTCATCATAAACCCATACACCATAAACCTAATATGATCTATAAATGCACTTATTAGGATGGTTGAGTTTACATGCCATAATATCATCAATGATGGTAGGGACAAAAAATAGAAGATACTCTACAAAGAGGCTAAAGATGAATTGCAAGCCAAAAAATTCAAGATATATAAGCTATGTGAGTGTATAGAGATGGCCAAACGATCCCTCTTGGTTAGTTTTGATAATTCAAACCTCTCTAAGGTTGATAAGATCTATGTGCTAGTGTAATAGATGCTCCCAAGGATGAAACCTTAGCCTATGCAAGAAGAAGAAGATCCCTGCATCATACTATAGAAGGAGATTGATACTAATATCAAAGAGGTGGAGAAACTCTTTAAGAAGATACAAGAGGGAATAGATTCATTTGATGCCATCTTCTTGAGCTTCTCAAACTAGGCATCAGTCATAGATGTACACCTCAAGTAGGCAAATGAGTAGAAGGATAAGATGATGGCATAGGTATACTCTATGAGTATGTTAGAACACACATAGATCATGGGGATTGTCAATGAACTAAAAACTTATATAAAGGAACAAGAACATAACTTGGAAGAAATCTTTCATGTTTGATAGACTAAGGCCTATGAGTTAGGAACAATCCTGGATGGGCGTATGACAAAGGCTAAGGAAAATTTAGAGGCTTTCAAAAAGGAGCTGGACAAGATCAAAATGATTTCACTTAGTGAAACATCCACCAAAATATATAACACCATTGAAGAAATCAATCTCACCATAAAGGTCTTTGAGTACTTCAACATCGAGATTAAGGAGAGCACACCTGAGTTCTATGTGCTAAAGACTTTGGTAGCCTAGTCTGAGGATAGGCTAGAAATTTTATATGGGGTAATGTTGGGCCCCTTATTTTAGTATGTAAGTATTTATTCCATCATGATAGCCACATCAATTAGAAGCATCATTTTTAGTGATGATGAAATTTTGACATCTTGGCATCAGCTGGAGGAATTAGTACACACCTTGTGCTAGCTGGAAGGTGGCTAACCAATTCTAAGATTTCCAGGGCATCTTCTAGGATTAGGAAATACATGATGAGTGTAGTTATAACTTCATAAGAATATGGAGCCAATATAATGATCACAAGGGCTCCAAATTATCACTTCACATGCATACTCCACCTTGGTAGAGATGTTCCTATAGAGATTTATAAAAGGAACTCAAACCAATGAGTCAAATAACATGCAAACTAAGTGCATGGAAGCTTTGGATAATTGAAATTATTTTTATATGTATTAAAATAACTGAAAATATACTTAGGAATATATTTAATACCATGAAGGCTTCATTTGTATTCGTCCAAGCTCACATGTGAGCCTCTAGGCCATTAATTAGCTTGAGCGAAGCTTTTAATCTCTTTCAAGTTTTATGAAATCTATTATGTATTTAAACTTTGATTAATGATAAATAATGGTTGTGTTACATATGATGAATTTGGTTTATATGCCTGTATTATGATTGAAATGAAAAATGAGTATAATGATATAAGTTCATTCCATTTCTATTGAGTAATGTGTATGGAAGCTTCTAGTTTAAGATGTTAATGGAATACCTTTAATAAATGATGATGTTAGCCATAACTTGTAAAAATACTAAGTATATAACTCCCATGTACTAAGTATTCCTACCCTTCCTAATAAGCATGAGCCTAATATGAGCACTTTAACTGAAAGTAGTCCTTTGACCCTTCAAGTGCTGATATGACTCAAGGTTATAAGTAAACAAAGGCTTTCACCATTATGAATAGGAATAATCCACCTAAAGGCTTGCACCTATAGACCACTAGGATTATCCCATGAAAGGCTTGTGCCTATGAATCTACTTGAAACCTTCTTAGAATTTACCAAGTCATATAATTCATGACTTGTGTTATGGCACAACTTGCCCAATGTGGGCCCTAGTTCTTTCTCTATTGCACTTCAGGTGAGTGCATAAGGCCTATGCCTTATGTGAATTGATGATGGCATAGTCAACTGTAAAATGTTGATCATAAAAAGACAATCTCATGTTTGTGCTTGGTTGTAGTAAGTCAAGACCTAACTAAGACAACCTTGTGTGCCTAACTTTTCTATAACATTTTGGTTCCATTATCGGGACCTGTGTTGAATTTTTTTGTTGAAATGGTGTAGAAAAAAATGTACCATATCTCCCTAAAAAACATCAAGCATTGGTTGAAATAGGTGGAATATAGTTTTACACTAAAGTATCTAACTACAAAGGATAAAAGTTGAGAAAGTTGGTTTAGAACAACCTATATGATGCTCTGTACAAGGTCTTTTTCTGTAAGTTACCTCAACATGTGTATCAGTGGTTGGCTGCATATTCAACCCACTATAGAAAGAGATATGGACAATGCTATAAGTGGACAAAGGAGTGCCTAGAGAGGCTTGATTCCATGTATGCCATTTGGACTAGAAAAGTAGATAAATGGTGGTAAGAAGCACTGAATAGCTACATACTTGAGTTCACAGTCTCAACATACTCATGCCCTAAGGAATCAAAGTACTAATTTTTGTTCAAACCTAGAGGCATGTTTGTGAATGAATTTGGAATAGAGCTCAAGAAATTAATGGTGGATTACAACTTTGAAACATTAAGGATAAGAGGCTAAAGTCCTTTCATGTATGAGTAGTGTCGATGGGGAAAAGGGGATGTGTAGGTGAAGCATAATGGAAGGGGATGAGAAAATTGACACCAAAGAGCTTAGAAGATAGATATATAACAAGATATGGCACAAGATGATGGAAGATCTAGAGCTTAGATGTGTTAAGAGAACCTATAGTGAGTGGGAAGGGCATAGAAAAGGATCTCTTGAAATGCAGTAGTGCAAGGATGAGAGAAACAATGAAGCAATGTATCAAGTTCAGTATTTGATAGGTGTGGAATCTATTGGGTTCCTAAAATAATTGGTGATAGAAGATACACTTGATGTTACTACCCACTTTAAACCTATAGTACATGCTCATGTGGTGGATACCCCAATTAAAGAAAGTACAAAAGTGATATTTGATCCTATTATCCACATAGATCTTAGATGATTTATAGACTTAAAATGTAGTTTTGTGATTGAACAAGTTATTCTTATGAGGAGGTGAGCATAACTACCTCTAAACTAGTAGGTGCTAGCTCACCACAATAAAATTTGAGCACAAGCATATCAGCTCAACTAATGTCAAAAACACAAAGTGGGTAATAGCCTATAGTATGTGGTCTAACACCAAAATCAAGTAGTACAACACCATCGACATCAACAATGCCAATAGTGATGATAGGCCTAGTGCCTAACCCAATGGTTGGAGGCATTAGAGGACTACCACCAAGACAAATGTTGAGGGGATAAGCACCTCAGATCCCAACTACCCCCCACAACAAATCTATTACAAAATAGACATGTACTTATTAGAGTATCATGGCATGGAAAATTCTATAGAGTATGTGCTAAAATGTGAACTATAGTGGTGCATATGGGGCATAACGTAATCAAAGTATAAAATAACCCAATTTGTGACCATGCTACTTGATCATGCCTATATATGGTATAAGAAAATTGACCCTAACCAAGCCATGGTCAATTATGATATGTTGAAGGAGGCATTCTTCAAGGAATTTGACATTATGAAGTTTGAAAAAAAAAGCATCATCGTGCTCAAGGAGATTACCTAAGGACTCTCATAAAGTGTGTGCCTATATGATGCAAGGTTCAAGACTCTCATCTTAAAGCTTCCATATGATATCCAACCTTCCCAACATGTGCAGTGGTTCATTGGAGGGTTACTAGTGCTATTTCAAAGAGCACTTTTGATGAAAACTTTTATATACCCTCATAAAGCACTTGAAACTATGCTTAAAGTGAAGGCAATCAAAAGTATAGATACTCGGATTAACCTATTTATGGAGGTACAAATTGCATTCATGGCCTCCCAAATCCAAAAGCTTACCACTAGCCCATCATAAGATGCTCAAAGTGTATTATGGTGCACCACACTAAAATGAAAGTCCATAATAGGAACAACTACCCATGAAAGAATGTGTGTACATTGATTCTAATCTATGAAGTTTATTGAGAGGTGCATGATGTTCACAATTACCCTTTGTTGTAAAGTACTAGCCAGGATAACACAACCATATATTAGTAGTTGTATGATGCCTACACCCATACTAAAGCTGATTGTAGGGAAATTGATGAGTTACATGAGAGCATTAAAAGAGGTGTAAGATAGGCCAATTTAGTAGTTGGAGAGAAGGCTAACCAAGGAAATTAAGGATACAATCAATTAAATACAAGATTTAGGATGCAATGAGGTGTTAGAGGCCAAGGTGGAGGATACATTAGTGGAAGGTTCCCACCTCCCTAATACTACAAGTGTGTCTCAATAGAGCATTATCAGTGCAATTTCCCTACACATCAAACATGTGGGTATTGTAGAAGATCCTATAAGGTTGAGGAATGCCCTAACCTTTATAATATGTTAACCTAAGGTAGGATAGGCATAGAAAAAGGCATATGAATGATCATGCATGAGCCAAAGATGGATAAATAGACCCTAAAGGTGTAACTAACCTATAAAAGGATAGTTAAAGTGCATGCAACTACTCACAGTGGATTCACTACTCAACTGCCAATTGCAACAATACTTGAGTTACACATAAAATATGGGGATAAAGGTCATAATGAGCATTTAATATGGCCTAAACCCAAAACTATGCCTTATTTAGACCCAGCATGCCAAAAATATGTATTACAACAGGCCATGAGTGTAATCCAAAACCTACAAGGGGAGCTCTAGTTAGTGTGAGACCTAAAAGTGTAGGTTACTACCTATCAAAAGAAGCAGGACAACCAAGAAGTTGAGGTATAAGAATTAATGGAGATGCTATGCCTCTTAAAAATAGAGGAAATTATACCCCTATTAAAGAAATTACTCTTAGATCATGCAATTCAGAAGCCAATTAAAGTCATTGTGCCACACATGGAGAGGGCATGAGAAGTAAAACATACACAAAATGTGGAGTACAACCAAGAACACATTATGGATGCCACAATTAATGGATGGTCTATTTGTGAGGTCCTTGTAGACATAGGCACTGAGGTCAACATATTGACCAAGAATGCTTGGGAGAAAATGTGTAGGCTAGCCTTGAGGCCTTCCCTTCATGTACTTTTCATGGCCAACAAGACCTAGGTGTAGTTGATCAAAATTTTGAAGAGTATAGTTGTAGATATCATAGGCATCAAATTTTGCATTGATTTCAAGGTAAGTGAGTTGGTAGAATAAGACAACTACCCAATGTTTCTAGGAAGGCCATGGTGTCATATGAATAATGCATATATGTAATTCAAGAAGCACTACATAACATTTGAAAATGGAAAGGAGAGGGTAGTTATACCCCTCTCACAAGACCAAGAACCCCCTTATGTTGAGAGTGTGAACCTCAAGGATGATATCAACCACATATATAACATCATAATGCAAAGCATCAAGACACTAAAACCCAATAATCAAGGAGTGATTTCATGGAAATATGGGTAATCATCCTCATAAACTATTGATGTTGCTTGTGATATATGGGTGGAGGAAGCATATGAGACTGCTGGTTGAAGATGTCACTTAGTGTGCATAAAGGTTCCAAAACTAGTGAATATAGGATGGGCCCATATTGATTACACTTTTTAAAGGTGGGTCCTGTGTGCCAAGAAGAAGTGAAGGAGAGTGTTTCACCTTAGTTAGGGAAAAATTATATCACTCCCAATATATGTAGGAAATAATATAGTAGAATACTATGTCTAAGGCCTCAAATCATGCATCCTAAAATAAGTGGATAGTATGGGTACACTAGTGTATACATTGAAGAGCACTACCACTCATTGGTGGGTAGCACAAAGGCCTAGCTTGCCAACTTGGCAAGATGTGAAGGCAACCATTTGCACTAGATTTATGAAAAGTAATGAGGACCTAGACATCTCAACCTACTCTGGTGACTCTAATCCCATAGTGCATGTGCATCTTTATGAAGAAACACGGGCTATCTATGATAAAAATGCCCCAATTTACCTATGGGTGAATGCCTTATATAGGATCTTAAAGACTTGGGAAAGAGCATGGTTCATTATCAACGAGATAGGCCATGAGATAACGAATTGGGATATACTTAAGGAATGGTTTTTCCACACCTTATCCTTTTATTCATAAAACCTTACACTGATTGAGCCACTATAGATAGTTTGAAGGTTAGTGTTTAAGGACACTACAATACTAGATGAATGCCTAAAATACATGTTTAATAAAAATGGATTAGTTTTCCTAACTTTATTTTAAGATCAACCCCTCAATAGTGACTCTAGTGATAAGGATGATGAAATATGAAAGGCACACAACTAGACACTTTTGATAGGCAAGAGGAAGTTAGTGTGCCAAGTTAAGGATAATGATCTAGAAGAAGAAGACCCTACCCATCTTCACATATAAACAATTGAGGGCAGTAGATGGGTCGAGGATTTATACCAAAAGAACAATGATCCCTACCATGCATTGCTAAAAAAGACAAAGGTAGATATAAACTTATATGGAGAGTCAAATATTTCTAATTTGGGTACCTATTGGTTTGACATGGAACTAACATTTATTGTAGACCTAATGAAGGAATTTCAATACTTGTTACTTAGGAAGATGATCATTGAGCTAGTCAACAATGCAAGACCTGTCAAGAAGTGACCTTATAGGATGAACCCCAATCTTCATGCCAAGATCAAAATAGAGATTGATGGTATACTAGTCATAGGTGTGATCTAGCCTATGTAAGAGTCTGAATGGGTTAGCCCCATAATCATCAGTATCAAGAAGGATATGTGCATCTAGATTTGCATTGATTATACATTGTTGAAAACCACCTATGTAACCAACCCCTTTCTAGCTTTATTCATTGATGAAGTCTTAGATGGCATCACATGTTACAATATATATAATTTCATTGATGGGTTCTCAAAATACCATCAAGTCCAGATTAAGGAGGAGTACAAGCCCAAAATAACCTTTGTGATAGAATGGGGTTATCTTATATACAACATGATGCCATTTGGACTCAAGAATGCATAATCATATTATCTCAAGTGATGATCATCACTTTTAAAGACTTCATTCACAAGTTCTTCCAAGTGAAATTAGATGACTGGACTATGTATGGGCTAGAGAAAGATCATTATGACAACTTATGCTTAATGTTTGATAGGTGTGGGTAGTTGTAGATATCTTTGAACCTCAATAAGTGTGTTTTCACAATGCTATTTGGCACTTTATTTAGGCACATCATCTACAAAGATGGTCTGCTCATTGATCCAACAAAGATCACCATCATCTTTTAGTTCTAGACCCCATCAATGCAAAAAGATATTCATACCTTTCTTAGACATTGTGGTTACTATAGAAAGTTCATAAGGAACTATGCTAAGATTGCAGTGGCACATAAAGAGTTCTTACAAAAGGATGGATCATTCTACTGGGGCTCAACATAAAAAAAATGCATTTGAGACCTTGAAGCTCAAACTGGAAAGTGCACTGATATTGCAATTTCCCAATTAGATGATGCCCTTCCATGCCCATGTTGATAAATTTAGTACTATGATCTATGTCATTATAGCACAACATAGCAAAGGCAAATTAGACCATCCTCTTTCTTTTTCAAGCTGAAAGCTGACCAAGGCAAAGTAAAACTACACCATAACTAAGTGAGAGGTGCTTTCTATGGTCTATCTCCCCATAAAAGTTCTTACAGTACTTATTGGCAACCCCTTTTATCTTCTTCACTAATTATGAATAACTTAAGTACTTGGTGAAAAAACCCATTCTCCATGGGCACATTTGTTAATGAATTATTTTATTTTAAGAGTTCTAGTTCTCATTTGTAGTAAAACGTAGAAAACAAAACTCAAGCCTAGACTACTTATCCCATATCAACCCTGGTGATGCGGTAGTACCTATAGAAGATGATATGCATAATGAAAAAATTTATAGAATCCACCACATCATAGAATAATTATTAGATATTTCCACATTTTTGGCATCTAGATCTATGCCTCAGATTATGACAACTAAGAGAAGAAGTAACTCATAGTTCATGTCACCCTATTTCAACTCATTATCAGGGAACTATACAAGTTGAGCCATGATGAGGTATTGCAATGATGTGTCCTAGAGCATGAAAGGGAATCTATCTTTCAAGAGGCACATAGGTTATTTCTATATTACATTACACTAGAGACACTATAATGTGCAAAGTTTTACAATAAGGCTTATAATGGCCAACCTTGTTTCAAGACATAAGAGATTGTGCCAAAGCATGTGACATATACCAGCATATGGGAAAGCCAAACCACTAGGATGAGATGCCTCTCACCCCCATCCTTTCATAGACACCATTTGAAAAATGGACCATTGAATTTATTGGGCCTATTACTCCCACTACAAGGTGTATAGGTGCATGATACATTTTGGTGGCCATAGATTATTTCACCAAGTGGGTTGAGGCAATGCCAACTAGAAATTACACAACTACCACTACAATAAGGTTCATTTGGGAGAACATCATTATTCATTATGGGTGCCTACTTAGTTTAACTAGTATCCAACGTACACACTTCATTAATGCAACTGTTCAAATCTTACTAACTAAATACATGGTGGCACACCATAAGATAACACCTTATCATCCCTAAGTGAATGGAACCGCTAAGGCATTCAATAAGATATTGGGAATGTGACTCATAAAGATATGTGATGTTGGTTGTAAGGATAGGGATGACCAGGTGTTAGTAGTGTAATGGGCCTATTGTACTACACATAATCACTTGAACAAGGCTATATCATTTTAATTGGTGTTTGTCATAGAGGCTATTCTACCCATGGAATTTTTAGTGCCCTCATTACACATCACATGTTTTTGTTGAATGGATGATGAATAATCTTTGAGGGCATGCCTAAAAGACTTGGAGTTCTTAGATGAGATATGCACCCAAGCAAGATGGCACTAAAAAATAAAAAAATCATACTAGAAGCTATGACATGATAAAACATCAAGTGTAAGGTATTTATCAAAGGTGGACTAGTCTTCTTATATGACTCCAAGTATCTCAAGCACCCAGACAAGTTACAAGTTAGGTGGATGGGACCTTATGCCATCTATAACATATTAGATACTAGCACATGTAAACTATACACCTTGATAGGTGAAATTATCCCTATGCATTTCAATAGTAATAGATTGAAGCCTTATAGTCAATAATATGGAACTTACACCATCAGATACTAACTTCTTGATCACAAGTCAGTTATTTTGTGCTAATCAAAATAAAATTTGGTGTAAGCCAAATATTTTCTTATGTTTGTGTTGAGTACATAATCATGGTAATTTTAGGATTGTAGAAGATCTCTTCGGCACTTACACGCATAAATTTAGTTGAGTGATTCAAACAAGGATGCTATCTCTCCAATTTAAGTGATTCTTAAAACATAAAGTACCTTTTACATATATTCAATAAAAATCACTTATTTCTCTTTCCCTGCTTGTCTCTTAGCCCCTGAGAAATGGTTAAGGCTAAGGGTCTTCAAAGATGTCCCTAACAAAAGAGGGACATGATAGGGGGTGCCTGTTGCACCTAAACAACTCAGAGATTGGGAATGGATTATAAATAAAACACCTCCATCTAAATTATGACACAATACCTATTCTATCACAAATCCTATAACCACCTTGCAGATATCTAAAATATAAGATTTATAAACATTAAATAAACTAACTCTTAGCCTAAGAAAACTGGTCACACTCAAGGGGCACAACTTGGTAGGAGAAAACCAGTTTCAAATGTTGTCCACATGCAGAACCAGTTTTAAAGGTATAATGTGAATGTTAATTTTAATCTAGTAAAAATTTTAATTTAGTGCTTGATGTCAGACACCTAAGTTTCTAGGTGCATGGATTTTTCCACATTTAGAAAGGGATAAGTTGCAAGTTGACAAAGGGAGGTGCACAAGATGGTAGTGCATAATAAACTTAGAGAATGTAACACTGGAAGACCAACATAGGAATTTTTAGGGGGTAAGGAAGGCCAAAGAAAGAATAGATAAAAGTGTACATAAATTGACCAAGACAGAGAGGCATGATTAATAAGAAGCATAAAATGAAGACAAGATAGAATTGAGGAGATTGATTCACACACATGTGAAGTTCTTTGCCTAGGTTTCCATAAGGTGAAGGTCATGCCAAGGTGAACAAATTGTAAGAGATAAATCTTTGAGATAGTTGACACCCACCCAACGGTTGGCGGGAAGTGATAATTTGAATTATTGGTCACTTCACCAAATACACCATTAAGAAAATTTAATATGGCGATGGTGGAGGCACAAATATCCATAATAAATGTAAATTTGGTAGCATATTTTCATGGGTTTTATGGGTTTAGTGGATTTAAATATATCCACATGTCACCATGCCATTACTCACCAACCATTAATAATGTAGATGAAACTAAGGTATAAAGAGGTGAATGATAGACTATAACAAGTTATAAACCTTGAGATAATTTAAACTTGAACATAGTCAAACATAGTGTCAAAATAGAGCCAAATGAGAAATTTTTTACCACAAGTGAAAACTTGAGTATCTACAACCCTAAGAGAGAATGATTGAATTAAGATAGAGATTTCATTTTGTTTGGAATTGAATAGGAGGTGAGTGGAGAGAAAGTGAGATTCCATTAATGGTGTTGGAATCTTGAGAGCCGAAGTTGCATTCGTAGACCCAGTGACTGTGAAAAGTACCAATCAAGATTAAAGGCTTCAAAAAGATCAACCAATCATACTTTAATAATAACTAGTTTATAATGGGAAAACAAAGGTTAAGTTTAGGTCTATTATAAAGATTGAAGGATGACAAGAAGGTGTATATGCTCAAAAAATAAATAGCTATGAAAAAAGAGGTGCATCTAGTAGGTTTTGATATTATGGAGGTAGACCTAGAACCAAGTGCAAAGCTTGCATATAGGGAGATGCAGTTCCTCCCAGAGTTTATAGTGGGGGAGACATGGGTATCCTTCATGCACACATGTATATTGAAGGATTATAACCACCAGATGTTGAAAAATGTGCAATTTCTCAACCACGACTAGATGGTTGATAAAATGAAGAAAAAAAAGGAAAGCACAAAATTATTTGACATCTCCTTTTGAGACAAGCTGGAAATAATAGGTGACACCTAGTTGTATGAGAGATTGAGTTTTAGCAAGCTAGAGGAATTGGTACAATTCCTCCTCTCATGAATCCATGGTGATATATTTTGTTTTATAGGGAGGTGTATATGGATTTGAACATGTTTCATCAATTGAGTCATAGGACTCTTAGGTGTAGGGACAAACATCTACCAAATGATGGAGTATGATGTAGATGTGGAGAGGATTGTGAAACTCCTAGGTTACTACAAGTTAGGGTTTGCATTCCTTATCAAGGATATACAGTACCCCATCATGAAGGCCATGGTGTGCCTGGTGAGTTCTAAGATTTTCCCTAATAGCTATTGGTCTGACATCAACAAGACTTACTTCTGCATTTCCCATCATATGGTGCAAGGGGAAAATTTCAACATCTCCAAGTTTATTATAGAGGAGATTATTAAGAATGCATTAGAGTGCCATAAGTTATGTGAGACCTTTAGGTGGGTGTCCATGTTGATATTTATTGTGATGTAGGAGATCAACATGCCCAATGGTGATGATGACAACCTTTGGGTGTTCCCACTACACAATGATTCCCTGATGCTAAAGTATCAAAACTTCATCTACCCACCCAAATTATCCAAAAAGTACAAGATGGGAGTAAAAGGGTGGCATGACATGTATATCAAGGCATTTATGATTGAATAGCACATCTCATAGGATCTCATCCATCACATGGTAAGAATAATGACCTCCATCATCATGTAGAATTTATATGTAGTGTGCTTGGTGCTTATAGATAGAAACCTATCTAGTTGGCTAAAGCTACCTTACACATTTTATACTAAATTTTTCATAGTGGTGATAAGGAGGATTCCCAATGTGCAATAGTAGGATATATTGATGAAGACTATGGATCAAGAAAGGAGTAGGTTGAGGTGTTAGTATATGCACCTAGGAGTAAAAGCCACAAAGGAAAAGGAGGATGACTCTGGCTTAATGGATCTCCATCCTCTCCAAAGGGAAATAATCATTGGGTGCATATTCAAAATTTATTATAAGATGAAGCCTTACAATAAGGGCACCATTGTGGAAAAATATGATGATCACCCACTCTTGATAGGTGATGAAGGTAATCTAACACCAAAGATGTAGGAAAAGACCCCTTAGAAGAAGTAGGGAGAGACACTCAAAGAGATCAAGGAGTGCATCAATTTTAAGATTGCCTCTAGAGAATAAGCTACACCTCTAGGTCTAAATAATCATGTAACCTTTGAGCCAAAAAATGCTTCCTCCAATAAGAAGAAGAAAAAGAATAAGTATAAGGGACTTGTTATGCTCTTGATAATAACTTTGGAAGAGATAGAGAAGGAAGAGACCCTCATGCATGGGATGGAGGAAGAAACTGAGGAAGATGAAATAGGGACCTACATCAAGTAGATCAAATAAAATAAAGAACTAAGCACCAAAGATGTATAGGATCCTGGAGGCCCTCCAAAGTCGCACAACCACCATACTTGAAGAAGAAGAGGAATTGTCAAGCTCCTCATCTAGAGAGGAATCCCCCACACTACCTCCATAGATAGAAGAGGAAAAGAAAGTTTGAAAGAAGTGGTGTTGAGTGAGCTAGATATTGAGAAGGCACTGATTCTTGAAGAAATGTGCAAACTAGCCCACTAAGAAACAAAAGCTGAGAAGAGAAGGGCATGGAAGAAAATAGTCCATAATGAGGAGAAACTAAGATGATGATGGTGCTTAAAAAAATCACATTTGTGCAAAGGAAAAGGAAGCAACCAAGAAAGAGAGGAAGACCAAGAAGGTTCCCAAAGGCATAGGACCAACCATTAAATAAGTCAAGCAAGCACCCAACACCCCCACTAGCTAGGTAGAAGAAACTACACAAATGACATGCCCTAGTAGTGAAGGGGTTCCTAAAGAAAAAAGGTGATACAGGCACATCAAAAAAATAAATGGAGACAACCAAGGAACCCTAGTATCAAAAAGGTGATGCTAGTGTCAAGGGAATAAATTTTAAGGTCAACATAGAGAAACCCTAGGAGGAAGAAGTGGATGAAAGGGAAAATTTTGAGGAAGAACCCCTTAAGGAACAAGAAGATGAGTCCTTTGAGGAAAACATTGAATAAATTAGTGGTACCAGTGAAGAGGAGGAAGAGAAAACATAAATGGTCATCATCAAGAAGGATAATGTAGAACTAAGTATATGGGAAAGGGTGTAGAAGGGATTGGAAGATGAGGACTTATACATGTTTGACACCATTCCCCCCAAATTACCAATACTAGGATGTGCAAACGATATGAATTTGTATTTGATCATTACATGGATGAACCTCACTTAGAGGTGCCCAAAGTGGCTATTTTGGGCATATAAGAACCTGAGGAAGGGCATGAATCCCTCATCATAAACCTTCACACCATGAACCTATTACAATCTATGAATGTGCTTATTAGTATGGATACGAAGGTTACACACTGCAATATCATCAATAATGGTAGGGAAAGAAAATGGAAGAAACTCTACAAAGAAGCTAAAGATGAAGCACATGACAAAAATTTAAGCTATACAATCTATGTGAGTGCATAGATATGGTTGAACCATCCCTCCTAGTTGGCATTGATAATTCAAACCTCTCATAGGTTGATAAGATCTATGTGTTAGTGGAGCAGATGATCCCAAGAATAAAACCTAAGTTGATGCAAGAAGAAGAAGAAGATCCCTGCACCATGCTATAAAGTGAGTTTTATGCTAAACTCTAAGAGGTAGATGACCCTTTAAAAAGATACAAGAGGGAACATATGCATCTAATGCCATCTTATTTATCATCTCCAACTAAACATCAGTTATAGATGTGCGTCTTAAGTAGGCAAAGGAGGAGAAGGAGAAGCTGATGACATAGGTATACTCTGCAAGTAGGTTAGAGTTTACATAGATCATGAAAAATGTCAATGTACTAAGAGCCTAGATAAAAGACCAAAAACATAACTTAGAAGCACTCTTCTATGATATACAGACTAAGGCCTATGAGCAAGGAGAAATCTTGGATGGGGGCGTGACAAAGGCTAAGGAAAATCTAGAGGCCTTTAAAAAGGAGTTGGACAAGACCAATGTGTTTGTCCTTAGTTTAGCCTCAACTGAAATAGATAGGGCCACTAAAAAAATCAAGCTCATTATAAAGGGATTTGTGGACTTTAGCATCGAGATTAAGGAGAGCATGCCCAAGTTTTACATGACAAAGAATTTGATAACTTAGTTTGAGGATGGGCTAGAAATTTTGTATGGGGTAATGTTGGGCCCCTTATTTTGTTATGTAAGGATTCACACTAGCATGATAGACACATTGACATAAGACATCATTTTAAGTGATGATGACATTTTGGCATCTTGGCACTAGCTACATGAATTAGTACACACCTTGTGCTAGATGGAAAGTGGCTAACCAATTCTAGGATTCTAAGGCATCTTCTAGGATTAGATGATACATGGTGAGTGCAACACAAACTTTAAAAGGAGATGGATCTATTGGAATTATCATAAAGAATCCATCTCAGCACTTCATGTGTGCACTTTACCCTAGTAGAGACATTCATATAGAGGTTTATAAAAGGAGATTGAACCAGTGAAACAAAGAGGATGCAAACTTAGTGTAACAAAGATATAGAGAATTGAAATTGGTTTTGTATGAGTTGAAATAACTACCATTAGACTTAGGACTAGCTCCAATTTCATGAAGGCTCTATTTTTATATGCCCAAGCTCACCTATGAGCCTCTAGGCCATTAAGTAGCTCGAGTGAAGCTTTTAATATCTTTTAAGTGATATCAAATTTGTTATGTATTTAAAATTTTATTAATGGTAAATAATGGCTGTAATACCTATGATGAATATGTTTTATATGCCTATATTATGATTACAATGTGAAATGAGTGTAATGTTATAAGTTCATTCCATTTTTATTGAGTAATGTGTAGGCAAGTTTATAGTTTAAGATGTTAATGGAATCCTTTTAATAAATGATGATGTCAATCATAGATTTTAAAAAGACTAAGTATATAACTCTCATGCACCAAGTGTTCCTACTCTTGTTAAAAAGCACAAGCCTAGCATGATCACTTTAATTGAAAGTAGTCCCTTGACCCTTCAAGCACCGATATGAATCAAGGTTATAAGTAAACAAAGGATTTCAACCTTATGACTAGGAATAATCCACCCAAAGGTTTGTGCCTATAGACCACTAGGCTTAGCCCATGAAAGGCTTGCACCTATGAATCTAATTGAAACCTTCTTGGAATTGACCAAGTCCTATAATTCATGACTTACACCATGGCATAACTAGCCCCACATGGGCCCTAGTTCTTTTTATACTATGCTTTGGGTAAGCACATAAGGCCTGTGCCTTATGTTAATTGATGTCAATGTAATTGAGTGTAAAATGTTGAGTGTAGAAAGACAATCCCATGTTTGTGCCTAGTTGTAGGAAGTTAAGACCCGACTGAGATAACCTTATGCACATAAGTTTTATACAACATTTACAATGCAATATTTTGAGCAAGAGTGGATTTAAAAGGCATAATTAGAGAAAAAAATATTCAAAAGGCAAAACTAGAGAAAGATATGTTATAAAAAGATCAAGAAGTTAAAGGACAAATTACATATTTTCCTAGTGTACAACCAAAAATATATGACTCTTATCTAGTCCAAAACGAGATGCAATTTCCTAATAAAGATAAACATACTTAAGAAAAATAAACTTTAAAGGACATTCCAATTTATGATATAATGCGTTTTTCATAGAAAAATTCTAAAAATGATATATCACAAGTTCAAGAACAACCTAAGAAGATGCATATTTATTATACTAATAAAATAAAATATTGGTATGATCCTAATACTCTAGATGATTGGTATGATCATGATGATAATGATTACACAACATATGAATATGACACACATGATACAAGGCCTCCATAGAGGCATCTCCTTGATGAGATCATTTGCTTCTAGTATAAATTTTCCATTTTTTATTATATCCTTGGCATATATTTTGTTAGTTACATGTTGGTAGATAACATATCATTTATTTATAAATAAAAATATGTTTCACACATCTTTTGAGTGTGATACATGGATACCTAGACACATGTTCTATAAAATTTCAAATGTTGGACCTTCCCTCTATTCATGTCATTTGGACATTGGGGGCATATAATTATTTGATAATGATACAAATAGGTTATATCATTCTATGATCATTTTCAATTATCTTATTTGAGATTATATACTTACACATGCCTTTATCCATGCTTATATATTTCAAAATATATTTGATATAGTATGTATTTTATGTTTTTCAATAACACATATTTCCAAGTACTAATATGATATGTTTATGTTGGTTTATTATGTTCCATGGTTTCCATTTTTGTACTTCCTTAAGTGTCTTTCCTTGCTTTTTATTATCTTCCTTGTTTGAGAATTTGAATATGCTTCATTATTTACAACCCCTGTGCCTTTGTTCACTTACTTTGACATTTGAATATGTCATTTCTTGAATTATGGACATTTGAATAAGGTATGTACCTTCTATTTTGTGTCATTTGAACATGCCCCTTGTTCGAGGTTTTCTTGGACCATAATCTTTTTATTTATTTTTGAGTGCTCTTGTGTGTGTGTTTGATTGGTTTTTAGGATATTATTATTACTATCTAGATGTTGCCATGATTCATATCATGCATATAAAGATTTTATGTGATTGCATACCATGCACCTCATTGCTATATCTACTTAGACATGCTACTCTTATACAATACATGATCCATACACAAATTATATAGTTATTTTTATCTTTTTGAGGTAAGGTAAGTACTAGTTTTTACTTCCCCTCTCCTTAAAAGGGGGGATATCAATGGGGAAATGTCATAGAGGATTTATTTCACAACTTCATAGCTCCATATTTTAGTGGGGGTATGCCAAAAGGGAATGACCTCCATACTTATTTAGTACCCAAAATTTTTAGATTATAGTGGGGGTATGTTATGGAAACATGTTCTCCACACTTGCACTAGTTTTTAGATTTTCCAAATTCAGTGGGGTCACATCATGGGAACATGTCTTATACACTTGAAATTTTTAAAATTATCCAAATTTTAAAATTATATGATTTAAATACATATTGGTAGAATTCTATACATTGGTACCATACCTAGGTTTCATCTTGAGACATATATGAGGTGCATATGCCATGAAAAGAGCACTTTAAGTTTAAAAATCAAATTAGCTTTCAAATTTCAATACTTTTATGGATTTTAGCAGACATAAAAATTGACTTTTGTGGAATGTTATTAAGATAATCTATTATAGTATTTGGTTATATTTTGTCAAGGTTGAAGTGATTACATCACTCAATCTTACCAAGTTTATAGGATGGAGCGATCAAATCATCTACGCTCACCAAATATATAGTGTTATTTGATTGGATCAATCACACTTTATAGGTTATAAGTGTAGACACTTTTTTCTAATTTATATGTCACCTTAGTCTTTTACATTTTAAAATATATTTCAAAGATGTACTTTTAAATTTTAGACCTTCCCATTGTTGAAAGGCTTGCACACACTATCTCTTTGTGCTAATTTACTTATCTCTTATTCTGACCAATGATATTTTGATGACTCAAACCTTATATCATATTCAAAATGATAAAAACCTACTTATCTTCTATCTCTTCAAGTTATGGACCTAGTTTTCTAGTTATCTAGATACTTATCTCCCAATTAGATGTCTATGTCGATGTAAGTGGTCTATCCAAATATAAGTGTCCAATGCCCTATAGTAATCAAATTTGAAAATAAAACATATCCCTATGTTTATCCTAAGTGATTTGATATGATATATTATCCAAAAGTATTGGTATATATGTATGATCAATCCTAAATCATTCCTCACCTAACATAGACATAGAAACTCACAAGTCAAAATACTAAAATCATTTAATCAAGCATTCAAGTGAGTAAAGCTTACCTATTTTATAATATTTCCATATCAGTCATATGGATAACACATCTACATGTATGAAGTATTTAAGGAGGATTCTATGAGACATATTATTCAAGTTATAAGCTAGGGCACTCTATATACTTGTTTATCACACATGGTGTCCTTATGCACACACAAGCCAACACATAGGGGAAAACTACAAAAATTTGAGGCCCTCCTCAGAGTATTAACTATGCAATTATTGACCATTAATAAAGGGGTCCTTGAGGTAGTTTGAAACCATGAGTCCACTAACCCATTTTTCTACATCCACTATGAAGATGAATAATTAGGGGTTCTTATTTGAAAAGGAGCTACAACCCATGGTCTAGATATGAGTACACCAGAACAAAGGTGACATTAAACCCAGAATATTCTAGGTGGTTATACCTAAATCTAGTAGGTATTCCATATAAGACACCTACATATAAGTTAGATAGAAACATTGATGTAATTACTTGAGGTTGATGTAAGTGTTTAAGGTCACAGAGGTCAAATATAAAAAATATGATAACTAATTTACAATCTAGATCTAGTCTATTTCAAGCCTATTCCATATTATATCTAAAAGCACACAATAATCCAAATAAGTAACATTATTTTTCATTTATTATAATATCAATCATTGTTTGTACCTACTATTTTAATCAAATCTTAGTACTTAAATTTAGAATATTATTAATGAGTTTGCAAATTAATTGGAATAGTAGAGAGATAGTTTATCACCCTTGTGCCCTAAGCTATCTCAACCCATTTAGGCCTAGATCCTTAATATATATTTTAGGGTTAAACATTTGGTGAATCTTATTCTTGTGAATGTATTTTTTTCTAATTCTTAGGGTTTTTAGTCCATTAGGGTTTTAATTTTTTGTTTTAAATTCTACAAATTTTCATTTGTAAGTATTGGAAAATGCTGACCAAAAAACTCATTTTTAAATGGAAGATAAAGAGGCATTAGTGACTTATCTTAATAAAAATAATGGTTTAATATATGCATTTTTATATGTTACAAGAGATAAAATTAGTAAAAATAATAAGGTTACTTCCTCACCTAGTGATGGTAAATCCTTAGAAGGTACTACAATCGATTCCATTTCAATCAATCTACCAAAATCTAGGGGAGGCATGGATTATATTTTCCAACCTTTATTACTTGAAACTACTATTGCCACATCTTACATGGGAAACCTTAATAATTCAATCTAATTTCTTGTTTCAATGCCTATATATACCCAACCTATGAGTACACCTCCTTTGGTGACTTATCAAATTTACAACCTTAAATACCAAGAGGTACAAGATCTTATCTAAACTATAATTTTTTTGAAAACTAAGGTTATAAATATTAAACAAAATTCTATGAAATCACCTTATGCTCTTGATTCAAAATAGGTGTTGCCTAATCCTCTTGCACCAAAGATATCTTTGCACCCCCCTTTCCAACTAGTTTTATTACACCTAAGTTAAAATTTTATGATGTCAAGGGTGATCCTAAACAACATATGTGATATTTATATGTGGCATTCCTTGATTATGGCTCCAATGATAAAATTTTGACCAAATTATTTCTAGGGAGATTAGAAGACTATGCTCTAAGGTGGTTCTATAATTTACCCATCCAATCAGTAAACACATTTAAACCTCTTGTAGACTAATTTCTTGCACACTTCTCTAGAATATCACTAAAAAGGTTTCCTATGCCCAAATAGCAAAAATAAAAAAAGGAACCAATGAAATAATGACCTTGTTAATGAATATGTCGTAAGGTACAAGACAAATTTATCTAAAATGACCAATCTAATGGTGGATAAAGAGTTACAAGACATATCCAGGAAGATTTTGGTTTCCCCCATTATAAGAGTTTATTTTTTCAAAAAATTCAAATCTTTCAATGACTTATGACACATTATTTGTGATCATGAAATGAAATTTTTTTCATTAAAAAAATTAAGTAAGTATCAAACACACCGACTACATCTACATCTAATACCAAGTTTACTATAAAAAAAAGTTATAAGGTAAATAATCATGATCTTAGAAATGAAACAACCACCATGGTTAATGTAATGTTATACCAACCTAATAAACTCATCTTATCTAACACACAAAGGATAAAAATAACATGCTTACCTAAGTCTTCCTCTTGATTATAATTGTGGATTATAGAGTGTCATCTTATATCTCTCCTTCATCCCATAGAGGTTGATATGAGTATAGCTCTACCCAAAGGGTATATGTGAATGATTATTGTGACTATCACCAAGGCCCTAGGCATTCTAAAAATAGATGTTTTACCTTAAAGCATAAGATACAATTCCTCCTTGATGACCAAAATATTACATTTGATGATCATGTAAAAGAATCAGGTTCACAACATGGTGATCCCTAGAAGTAGAAAATATTTAACAATCCTTTGGAATACCATTCTAAGAAGGATACATAAGTACAAATGGAATTTAATGTACATCCTCCTCAATCACATTAAAATAACCCATTGGATGGAATTATTGGTACTTATACATGGAATGCACATCATATGGTTTAGATAACCTCTCTTAATTTTGATGATAGTGATATTAGGGATGATGACTCAGATATTCATTCATTATTAATGTGAACATACCTTGATCACCAACCTATATGGAGTGTTATTATTTATAATGGTGAAAGTGAGAATGTTGGTACCAGGACATTACTTATGCATTTGGGTTATAAAAATCATGATTTAAATCTTTAGAATAGATCAGTTAGAGCATTTGATGGGGTCTAACAATAGGTTCTTGGTGAGATTGATTTAACTTTATAGGTGGGTCCCATAATGTGGTTATTACCTTCTCAATTATACCTTATATGGGTGTTTTTTATATGTTATTAATAATACCATGGATACATACACTATGCATAGTATATTATACAACATATGGATGTGATAAATACATTCATGAAAAATGGGTAATTATAGTTTCTAAAGTTCCATATGATCATCCTCTAAAATAATAAGACTTTATACCCAAGAAAAGAGTTATCAAACCTACTAAGGTTAATCCTCCATAAAAGGCTAAGCAACATGCAATATCATTTCCTAGGTGGCTATTAATTTATAGACCATTGCATCAAAGATCCACATTGGGTTCCATATAATCTTCATCTACTACACACCATAGTCAGATAAACAAATTACCTAATCATGTTCCTGTAATTATTATTTGATAGAAACCATATAACATTTATTGATGGTTTCCAAACCCACACCCATATTATTTATTCACAACCAAAAATTACTATTATACATGTGTAGATCATCACAGATACTATAGTGACAAATATTCCATCTGTACATATTCCTTGGAAATATCACTAGTTTATTACACTAGGTCATAGTCGGGAGATACCTCTAAGAATTTATTGGATGAGATCATAGGATAGTCTTTTTAATGTCAAATATTACAAAAAATAAAAAGAAATTAAGAATATAAAAATATTTTCAACTTTTACATGTTCCATTATCTCTTTGGCATCTATGTTTCTTGTTCCATGTTGTTAGATAACATACTATCTATTTATATACATAAGTGTTTCATGCATATTTTGAGTGTGATATAGGAAGACCTATGCACATGATCTATGCACATTTGAATGTTGGGCCTTATCTCAACTCATGTCATTTACACATTGGGAGAATCCACTTCTTTGATAATGATAATGATTTAACCTTTTAGAGTTTTACTATGAAAATCATATGTTTAGATTAAAGGGTTGAGATGTCTAAATCAGTCAAATAAATATGCAATAATTAAGTATTGATTTGTTATATCATTTGAATTATTTTAACTTTCTAAAAATATTAATATGTAGGGATAAATATATACTTATCTAAAAATTGATTATCATAGATAATATGGGTTCTAAAAATTGATATCTAGGTATTTTTGAGTGTCATCAACATGATTCTAGTATTCATCTTCTCACTGGATAGTAGCAGCCAATATGGATAGTAGTGAAATGTTTGTGTAGTGTCCTCCTAGTAGAGGTAGTGTCCACTTTTGTGGGACTATTATTATTTTATAGGAACATATGTGCCTATGTTTTTAGGTCCTGTTCCTGCACACATGAAACCTAGAGCTCTATGTTGTGCCTAGAAAACTTAATTTAGTGTACAAACCCTAATACTCCTTACAAGTATGGCATGATTAATAATTTAATGTTTGTTATTAGGATGGATTGGATATCCTCAACATCCTATTGTGAATATATTTTCCTACATACCAATACTCCAAAGATGGATCAAACCTGATGTAGTTCTCCCACCTAGTGCTTGATGCAAGTAAAAGTGAATACTAGAATGAGAGTGGAATTAGATGTTGTGAATGTTATTGAGATTTGTGATGGATATTATAGATGGTAGTATGTAAAAGTAGGTCATAATAGGGATCAAATACCTCAATTTTTTTCAATTTTTTCTTTAGTTTGAATATCTTTTACATCTAGTGAATAAAGGTTAATTAGACTTGTATTTTTGGGGTTTTATTGCTTATACAAATAAGAAAACATGATTAGGTCGACCTTAAGAGGGGCACACATTTGAAAGAGTATTTGTTGGGAAGAGATAAGGCTAAGGACAATAGTGCCTAGTTTGGGACACTAGTTTCATGTGGTTGTAGTGTCCCAAATGTGGATCTAATGTTATATTGGTAGCCTACTGAGCAAGTTGAATTAGGATCTAAGATGATAATTCTGAGACTATGTATTGAATAGTTAAAGGTGACTGTGGTCTGATGAATGAATGTAAAATCATGTCTAAGGCTCTAAGATAGGTTTAGGGCTAAGATAGGAATAGGGTGACTCAAGTGACATTCTTAACATCTAATTACCACTTTTAAGTGATTACATTTGACCCCCTCCTCATTATGCTAGTAATGCAACAAAGTGAAATGACTAGTAGAAAGGAAAAAAAAGTGTACCTAGACTTACCTTGGAAGTGAAGCTTGTGTAGTTAATTATAATTATGAAAATTTGGGTTTACATATGTGGAACATGATCCAAATCAATGTAATGCAATGAAACATGTAAAAATCAGCCCTTACTTAAGAGATGATCAAAAGAAAAAGACCAGGCTAAAATAAAAGTAAATGTGTAAAGCTAAGTAAAGATAGAGGAAATGAATTAATAAAACTCTTAGGTATGTGAACCAATGCATGAACCTAGTGACAGCCTATGTGTGTGAGTGAACATAGTGTCATATCATTAAATAACTTGGATTAAGATGATGTCTTTCTCAATCTTCATATGGGTGGCTCAGGAACTCAATCTAGTTTTGACTCCATCATTGCCCACCGATGATTTGTGAATCCTAATCTTTATGAATAACTTGGATAAGATTGTAACTATGTTTAACCCTCTCATTTAGGTGTCTTAAGAACTCAATTGGGTCATGACTCCATAATTTCCCACTAGTGTGAATTAGATGCATCTATAATTGTATTACATAGAGTTATGAAGGTATCTAGCTGAGTAAATATAACTATGTATTCCACTCCATGGACACTTGAGTATATTAGGAGGATTTGGGCCAATTGGAAATGAAAACCACTGCAAATGGAGTAAGGCATGAATCTAGTGACAAATTGGAATGTGATAGTAAGTGTATATAATATATATAATTACATGGAGTTTTCCATTCCATCTGATCAATTTGTGTAGTTGAGTGTATGGAAACTAATGTGTGACACACATACCCCCAATCTAATATCTGAGTACACTAAATTTGAACTGATTATGTAATAGTTAAATCTATGTAATTTAACTGAATGTGGGAGTGATCATGCCACAAATTATATCCCCAAATTTGAGTAACTAGTATGAATATAAGTTGAAATGAATGAATCTAAGCTAAATCTGAACATAACTATCAAACTTGTGACTATATCTATGTAAATCTATATTATACCTAGTATACTGATCTGAATGATCCTAACTATCCCAAAGTTAGGGATAATATACAATAACACCTTGTAGTGGATAATAACACCATGTGGCTCTAGTGTCCCAATCTATGCACTAATGTCTACCTAGTCTAATTTTTTAGTTATCCAAATTGAAACTTGAGTCTCTATTCTATTTTATGTCTACCCTAAGTTTGATGTTTGAAACTGAGCCTATGTGCTAAAATGTATCTATGAATATCAATGTAGGAGCTTGATATCTTTGAAAAGCCCCTATGAATTCCACCTTTTTTAGGGTAATTGTGAAATATGTGTAAGAACTACCCTTTAATGAATTAGCTTTGTAAAATGTGTTAGCTAGAGCATGTGCATGATATTCCAATATAATGTACAAACATAAAATTAGAATGTAAAAGTATTTGAGCATGAGTAATTAATGTAAGATGTATGTTGTAATCTATAATTTAATAAGGGTGTCAATATAGATGAAATAAATGTGTATAACATAAAATTTGAGTAACTATCTATGGGGATGGGGCATGATGTCCATCATGTCACCCAAGTAGGAAGGATAGATGCATGAGGTCCCTCATGGAATTGAAAACTAGTGTGTGTATAATAATAAAATACAAGTGTCATGGTGAATAGGAATATAAGGAAGTATACATAAAAAAAACATGAGGCATGAAAAATTAGGTCAAGGGGCCACATATAAGGGACATGGGCATGTGCCACTAAATCTAAGAATGAAGACATAGAAGAACATTTTCAAATGCCCACATATGTAAGCAACAATCAATTTGGATTAGAGACACATAGAAGAACATGTTCAAATGTCCACATATATAATTGAGTAAATAACACACAAGGGACATAGGCACATGTACAAGGCATATAAATAGAGAAGTGGTGTAGAGCCAAAAAATAATGGCATATTCAAATGCCATCGAAGATGGAAGAAACATAGGAAAAAATCAAGTCTAATCTAGGAACTAGAAATTAAAACATGTATATCTGTGTAGTAAAAATCTATGTAGATGGTAAGATTCATATATATTGATTCTAACTAGTGATATTTAGAAAAAAATTTAAGAAATGAAGAGTAATGATCAATAAAAAAGATAAATCAATGTGTAAAATGAAATATATAGTATGTAAAGATAAAACCTGATACTAGTAACTATGTATGATATGCCCCAAAGTGGGTGGATGTATCAAATGTATAAAATTAGATCAATGTAAATGCCCCTAATGGGTAGATGATAACTAGTTTGAATTAGTGTAGTGGACTAGAGTCTTGTCTGGAATCTACAAGCACTTGAAAAAATTAAGGGAAACATATGTGTATGATAAAATTGACTATACTAAGATAACTAGCAATATGCAATATCTAGAATGTATTAGAATGTAAACATAACAATGCATACAATATGTAAATTTTGTGCTTTTGAAATATTTGAATGTTTTTTACTATGACATGTTATATTGCTTTTGTATTTTATGAGTATAATCTATGTACAAAGAGCAAGAGAGAGAAGGAATTATATACAAGGGTAGGAACCATACTAACTAATGAGTCTCATGGGAGAATCACCATCACCATGACTTATTTGAATAGGAAAACTATGATCATGAAGGTGCTATTAAAGGGAAACTATGATCCCATGATCTATTATGATGTATAATCTGAGTCTGATCTACCTGAGTGATGATGTTATGATGTTATGGCACTAACTGTGATGCCTTATGAATTGTAAGAGTCTTAGGGACCCATATGGTAGAATTAGAAGTTATAAGTGATGTAGATGCCCTATGATAAGAACCCCTAAACCTAAATATAATTGATCTTGGCATAAACTAAGAAGAGGAAGGTCCTCTAGAATCTGTGATATATATCTAATGCAATGGTCTCTCTAGAAATCATCTCTTAGGGAGATTATGAATGTGTGTAGATATCATAGAAGTAGACCTAGCCTAATTTGAGGACTTTGATGAACACTATGATTTTTGCATAGGAGTTATAATATTTTCTATTACTAATAACAATGCAATATCTAGTAGTGGTGTTGGAACCATAATTGGTGTATATGTTAGAATTATAGATGGAAACTATGTTAGAACTGCTTATGGGATGGGAAGAGGATACTCATGTGGGACACACTAAATATTAACCACTTAGATAGCATGTATATACCTCAAGAATTAGTGTACTATAGATGGGATGACTTAGAGATAATATAACCTTGTCCTTCCCAATAATATATTTAATACACCTACACTAAGTACTACTAGGAACTAAGTGGCTGTGTGTTGGTCCAACTTGCAATGAAAACATGATTTCCCTGATAGAGCTCAGAATGTGGCCACTTAAACCACTAATGATTACATATGTGGGGAATATATCTTGATCTTTGTAGACCAATTATTGTAAGAGTTTCATGGTGCATATGCTTACACTTGACCTATTATCAACCATAACACTATGAATAGGATGGTGGCCTATGTATGCCGTAGGAAGATCACATGTAAATTTTTGTCATCATCCACACTTTCCTACTTTGAAAATGTGATAAGTTTTCTATATGGAACTATAGTGTGATACATACCAATAATTTTATACAGTGGATGTGTCTCCTCTATAACTATGTGATAAAAATATGGTGGTGGATGCATTTGGTATGTATAGTGAATTCCTGATGTGCCCCTCGCCTCATTAACTATATGATTTAAGAAAGGATCTAGAAATATCTTGAGTGCCTTTTCCTTTGTTTATTATTCTTTGGATGCCTTTATGGGTGTGAGCATATCAATAATTTTATCCTTAATGAGATATTATATCTTGTGCTTTAGGATGATGCATCTATTTATTGTGTGGCTTAGTGCTCTATGATACTCACATAATGCATTTGAATCATAAGTCTTTGGAAGAGGTCATGCCATATAAACCTCTTTAATGGGAAGGAAAATAGTTGTTTTATACCTTATTTTAGTGCCTCTATAATATTAGTGAAGACTTTACACTTAGGAGTGAATAAAACTAATCTAAGATAAGGTTCAGAAGTTACATTGATTGTAGCCTTTTGATCATTTTTGTTTTCAATGGCCATGACCTTGTATGGAGATTTATTTGTACTCCTAATATTTGAATCTAATCCATTTGTGTACTTGAGTTTATCTATTTATAAGATCTTAATGTCATTTTTCTTGACTATGTGGCACATATCAGTAAACGAGGTAAACTTATTGAATAATATAGATTTGTATAGTGTTGGTAATAGACTCTATTTAAATATATCCTAAAGCTATCTGTCTACCATGGGGCTAGTCAATTTGGATAATATTATATTTTATCATAAGTAATAATAAGTGATAGGTTCATTGTAATTTTAATTTATCTATGACACTTGTGCATATGATATGTTATCACTGATGTTGATAGAGAAGTGTGCTAGGAACATGTCAGTTAAAGGATTGAATGTTGTGATAGATTGATTTGGTAAATCATAAAACTACTGTAAGATAGAATCCTTGAGACTACATGTAAATATCTTTGTAAGAAGCCAATAATTAGACACAATCCAAGTATGATACATGAAAGGATCTAAGGTGATGCTCTAGGTCACCCTTGCCATCATACAATGTGAGATTGGGTGCCATGAAACCAGATGGAAAAGGATTTTCCACTATGTGATGTACCAAAGGTGTATGCAAGATAATATTGAAATCCAAGGCATGTGATGGCCTAACTACTCATTTATCTAGATGTAATACCTTAGATAGTAGATTAAGAACCTCCCACATAAGGGATTGTACATATGGAGTAGAATAAATATCCATAAGTGGTGTAGCTATCACTGACGGTTGAATTAAATTCTTGGGTTGTGCTATCTGAGTTGGATAAGTGCCTCACTGAGGGTGTAAAAACATTATTTATTAGAGGGGTTGAAGATTGACCATTGATTATCTTATTATTGATTTATAATATGTCTTGTAGAATATATGCATGATCAAGAGATTATTCCTAAATTCTATCTTTGAAGCCTTATAATACTTCATCTTTTCTCATAATTATGTCATCATCATTAATTTGAGATAGTGTGTCTTGATACTCAATGTGGATTTGATCTTGCTCTTGGTTATATTATTCATCTTCAGATGCATTGTCATTGAATTCCACATAATCAAGGTATGAATAATTCATAGCTGAAGTTGTAATAGGTTCCTTATCCTTGTTATAGGTTTGGATAGATAGAATCTGAATATGCTCTATAGGAAAACCACCTAGTCTAGTATTTCTTCTTAGTGGAAGAGAGATAGATTTTTTAGATGGCATATAGTAAATAAATTCAAATAGATCTAGTATAATATAATATATGAAATATAAATAATTAATACCATCTAATGAAAATAGGAAAAAAATGGATACAAACCCTAAAAGCATATATGGTTGGGGTTTTTGAATATAGGGTTTACTTTACACCAATTTAAATTATATGTAAAATAAATTAAAACTCTAATAAAAAATTGATTTGAATTAGCAAGGTTGTATAAAAAATTATAAAATATGAAGTATGCAACCCTAAAGTTATTGCATAATATTTGGATTAATGAAATCTAGGGTTTGAAGTACTATTTAAAGTAAGTCAAGTTCACCAAATGATTTAACCTTTTAGGGTTTAGTAAGTAAATCCTATGTTTAGATTAAAGGGCTGAGATGTCTAAATTAATTAAATAAATATGTAATAATTTTTTATATCATTTTAATTCCTTTATCTTTATAGAAATAATAATAAACAGGTATAAATATAGACTTATCTGAAAGCTGACTGTCATAGATGATCTAAGTTGTAAAATATGAGATCTAGGCAGTTTTGAGTGTCATCAACAAAATTTTGGTATTCACCTACTCACTAGATAGTAGTGGCCAATATGGATAGTAGTTCCATGTTTGTGTAGTGTCCTCTAGGTTGTGGTACTGTCCCCTTTATAGGACTGTTCCTATTTTTTGGGAGCACCTACACCTATGTTTTTAGGTCCTGTTAGTATGCACACAAAACTTAAGGATCTATGTTATGCCTAAAAAACCTAATTTTATGTGGAAACCCTAATCCTCCTTACAAGCATGGAATGAATTTAATTGTGTTTCTTTTAGTAGGATGGACTAGACATCCTCAACACCCCATTATGAACAAAGTTTCCTACATACCAATAATTTGAAGAGGGATCAAGCCCAATGTAGTTCTCCCACCTACTACTTAGATGCAAGTGAAAGTGAATGATAGAATGAGAGTGGACTTAAATGCTTTGAATGTGTTTTAGATTTGAAATATATGAAAACTAGGATTAGAGATGTTGTAGATGGTAGTATATAAGATTAGGGTAGAATAGGGATAAAATACCTTGAATTTGCTCAACTTTATCTTTGGTTTGAAATTTTTTTACATATATTTTCCATCTAGTGAATCAAAGTGCAATAGACTTGTATTTATAGGGTTATGTTGCTTATGTGAATAATAAAATATGATTATGCCAACCTTAGGAGGGGCACACATTTATAAAAGTATGCTTTGGGAAGAACTAGGGATAAGGATAGTAGCACCTAGTTGGGGACACTAGCACCATGTGGTTGTAGTGTCCCAAATGTGGTGTTAATATCCTATTTGTAGACTGCTAAAAAATTTAGATTGGGATATGAGATGATAGTTCTGGGACTATGTTTTGACTAGCTGATTGGTGAATGTGGTCTATTTAATGATTAGAGAAACATATCTAAAGCTCTAGGATAGGTCTAAGACAAGTCCCAGAATAGGGTAACTCAAACAACACTCTTAGCATCTAATTATCACTTTTAGATGATTATAGATACATCTAGATTATATCATTTTATGATCATTCTCTATTATCATGTTCAAGATTATATACTTACTCATATCTTTATCCATGATTTTATCTTTCACAATGTACTAATATGTTATGCACTTAACATTTTTTTCTAACACATATATCCAAGAACTAGTATGACATTTTTACATTGCTTGTTTATGTTCTATGCTTTCCATTTATGCACTTCCTTGAGTGTCCTATCTTGTATTGCATTACTTGTTTGAGAATTAGAATATGCTCGATTGATTTTGGATTCTATTTTTATGTTTACCTATTAAAAATTTGCATATGTCATGGTTTGTTGTATGTTGACATTTGAATATGCCATTTCTTGCTTGTGGACATGTGACTAAGTTATGTACCTTCAATTATGTGGCATTTAAATATGCCCCTTGTTTTATGTCTCCTTAGATCATTACCTTTTGATTTAATTTTGTGTGTCTTTGATTCCTTTTTGATCTTGCATTTTTACTATCTAGATGTTTCCATGATCTATATAATGCATCTTAGGACTTGAAGTGATCACGTTTTACACACTTTAATGATATATCTACCTAGACATGTTTCTCTTATATGCTACCTGATACATTCATAGTTTACATGGTTTTATTATCCTCTTGAGGTAAGAAAAATACCAATTTATACTTACCCTCACCTCAAAAAGAGGGGGAATATTAGTGGGGGCATTTCATAGAGACATGGCTTTCACTTTCTTCATAGATTAAGATTGCATTGGGGACATATTTTGGAAACATGTTCTCCACACTCATACAAGTTCTCAATTTTAGATATACAATGGGGGCATGTTTTGAAAACATGTTCTACATACTTAAAACAATTTTTAGTATCATATTATAATGAGGGCATGTTATGGAAACATGTCCTCCATAGATAATTTTCAAATTATCTAAAATTCATAGAAATATGATTTAGATACATAATTATGAAAAACTTTATACATTTATACCATTATTATACCTAAGTTTTAATATGAGACATACGCAACATATATATGTTATGAAAATATAACTAAAATTGTAAAATCAAATCATCTATCAATTTTTAAATACTTCTACAGACTTTAGCTCACTAGGTTTGACTATTATGAATTATATTGAGCCAATCTACTGTGGTACTTAATATAATTTTTTTTATGGTTAAGGTGATTAAATCACTAAATTTTTATAAATTTATACGTTGGACTTGATTACATCATCCAACCTCACTAGATTTATAGTTTGAATTGACTTGGTTCACTCACGCTCACCAAGTTATAAGTATCATTGGATTACATGGTTGAACTAATCGCAACTACCAAGTGGGAACTCACCCTTAACTCCAAGGTTGGTGGCATGTGTCCTCCAATATTTTTATATTTATACACTTTATAGATTTATATTTTCTTGATATCAGTGTTAATGCTTCATAATGATACATGACATAATTGATACACACACACACACACACACACACACACACACACACACACACACACACACACACACACACACACACACACACTAATGCACCTAGGATTGGATCTAGAATGAAATTAATAAGAAAAGCTTGATAGATTAACCAGATCAATGAACATGAGGTTTAACATGGAAAACCTCAAAGAGGTAAAAAAAAACCATGGTGATTATTCATATAATTGAGAAACTAATAACCCCAATACAAAACTTCTTCTTTCTCACTTCTTCACATAACAACCTTCACAAAATTCTTTATTCACTTGAGATATTTGTAATTATTCAATATGTTTGAATTATAGGGGTAAACCCTATTTAATATTAAAAATTTAAGGGAGGTGACCATTGTAACCAATGGGTCCAACTATCTCTAAAATATTTAAAATACTGATAAATAATAAACAATAATGTTTTTTTACTGATAAATAACACATAATTCATGTTTTATTATTTATTTACATGAAGTTAATCCATATTAATAAATAAAAAATTATTATTATTTAATTACCTAATATTATACTAAGGGTCTTATAATTACACCACTTAGACATTAAATGTTCTAACACTCCCCCTTAATACTAAATAGGGACAAATGCCATATTCAACATAAATGAAATATACTATGGGCAAAATTTAAAGATTTAAAAACCTTCATCATGCCAAACATCACCTTTTGAAATAAAAAAAATATAATCTATAAACTACTATAAAGTAATTCTAGGCTAGCATGATCATGAGACTACATCTCATCGTTTCTCATGAATAATCATCTAAGCATATTTGGAACCTTTTATAATACAAGGATCTCCATTAAAAAGTATGCTTTAATGTATTGGGGTATAGAAATAAAACTTCCACATGAAATTTAATCAAATCACATAACTTCTATATGAAGTTTACAATGCTTTAAAATAAGAATAAGTATAGAGAATAAGAAGGAACACATTTCCATTAGGAAGTGACATTATCATGCACACTCTCCCTCAATGGATACTTTGCGAGGTCTAGTATTGCATGAAACTAATAAAACTTGGTAGTACCAAGTGGTTTTGTGAAGATATCTATCACTTGTTCATCTGTAAGATAAAACTATAGAAAAATATCACCATTGAAGTCTTTATCTCAAATAAAATACACATGAACTTTAATATGTTTCATTCTTTGGTGTTGCACTATATTTTTTTCCAGAGCTATATAAATTTGATTATCATAATGAAGGATATAACTCTAAAAAAAATCCAAATAAAGTTATTCCAATAGCCTTTAGAGTCACATGGCTTATTTAGTAGCTTCTATAGCACTTATATACTCTATTTTTGTAGAAAAAAGATATAAAATAGGTTGCTTCTTGCTGCTCCAAGTGATAACACCTACACCAAACTTAAGCACATATCGAGAAGTAGATTTGTGATCTAAAGTATCACCATCATGATTAACATCATAATAAATATATAAATTAATATTATCAATGGATGAATAAAATAAACCATACTTTATAGTTATTTTGATATACCTAAGTATTCTCTTTGCTAATTTTTAATGATCCAAATAAAGATCATGCATAAATCTAGAAGCAACACTAATATCATATGAAATATCTATCCTAGTAATGGTTAGATAAATCAAAATTACAATAAGATGTCTATATAAAGTATGGGTTAGCTTTTTCACATGAAATTTTATGATCAAGTTTAATACCAACTTCAATAGGAGTATAAGTAGATTTAAAATCAAGCATGTTAAACTTAACAAGAAGATTATGTGCATACTGAGATTGTGATATAAAAATTGAATTTTTATCTTAAAATATAATCATTATTAAAAAATGATGTATAATACCAAAATCAATCATTTCAAACATTTGACTTAGTTTATTATTATATTTATGAATTAAACTAGTTAGATTTCTAGTAATCAACAAATCATCAACATATAATAAAACTAGAATCAAATGACCATTCTCAACTTTAACAAAGAGATCATTATCTGAATAGCAACTAGAAAAAATAATTATTTGAAAAAAGAATTAATTCTAGAATACCAAGATCGACAAACATGTTTTAAACCATACAAAGATTTTTTTTAACTTGCATACATAATGTTCTTTGTTAGGTTCAGTGAAACGTTTAGGCTGAGTCATGCAGATTTCTTCTTCCAAATCATCATTTAAAATTGTTTTCTTGACATCTATTTATTAGATAACCCAACCATTTTGGGCTGAAAAATAAATAAGAAGCCTAACAGTAATCATTTTTTCTACAAGAGCAAATGTTTCAACATAAACAATCTTGGGTTTTTTAGCAAACTCGTGAGCAACTAATCTAGCTTCAAACTTATCAATTTTACCAATTGAATTATATTTGATCTTATAAAGCCACCTAAAATTGATAATATGTATTTTAAGTGGAGGAGGGACAAGATCTTAAATTTGATTTTTAATTAAGGTATTATATTCAGTTTGCATAACAACATTTCATCTATCATCTTGAGTGAATTATTTAAATATTTGAGGTTCACATTCATACATAATCATTAATGCATGATAAAAATATTAAATTATAGTTAATTTATTAAATTTATAAACATTAGAAGATTAAATTAATAATTATGCCTATTTATGTATTTTATATTAGACATAAAAATCAAGAGGTTACATAGACTCTAAGTTATCCAAAGTTGGATCAACTTCCTCAAGGGTATCTATTTCATCATAAAGAGAAACATGAGAGTTAGGTTCAACAACAAAAGAACACTGAGGAGGTTCCATAGAGTTTTCATAAAAGGATTTTTAAAGAATAAGAACATTTATATTATCAATAATATGATGTTTAGAAGGATAATACACTCTTAAACCTTTTGTCTTACCTCTATAAACTACAAAAATACAATAATAGGAAGTGGGATCGATCTTTTTTCTTTTAAATTTAGGAATAAAGATAAAAGCATGACTACCAAAGATCCTATAATGAACCACACTATGTTTATTTTTATTCCATATTTATAAAGGGTTATAAAGATGTAAATATTTGGTAGGGACTCTATTTATAATAAGCAAAACAATATTTATGGCATTGGCTCATAATAATTTAGGAACATTTGTAGATTGCAACATTGTTCTAGCCATTTCTATGTTGGTGTGGGTTTTCCTTTTAGCAATACCATTTTTTTGAGGGGAATTGGGAGTTGCTAGTTCCCTTTAAATACCAAAACTAATGAAAAAAGAATCAAACTCTTTACTAACATATTAATCACAATTATTAGTTCATAATCTCTTAATATAAAAATTAGATGCATTTTCAACATTAGCTTTAAATTCCTTGAATGTAAACAACACATCAGATTTATTTTTAATGAAAAAAGACCAAATAATTATAGTGTATCATTAAATAAAAACAATAAAGTATAAAGAAATATTAAGAGATACAACATCACTATGAATCAATTCTAAAGGATGTGAAGAATTTGCATCATGATTCTTGTGAAAGGGGTTAGTATGTTGCTTGCCATGTAAGCAAACCTCACAAGTTTCATGGTGAGAGGGGATATAATGAAGTCCAATAACAATATTATTCATATACATATAATGTAAAATTTAAAATTTAATATATCCTACTCTTTTATGTCATAACTGAGATTCATTCTTATTATGCAATGAAAGTAAACATGCAAAAGAAGGAGAAAATATATATAAATCATTTTTTTGAACACCTTCAACAATCAAAGAACCAAATTGATTTATAATGGACCAATCATATAATCAATGTTACAATAAAATTATCATTTGTAAGCTGCGAACAAGAATTAAATTCCTTTTAAGTTTAGGTACAAATAAAACATCATTAATAACAATATTTAAAAACTTTACTTTTCCATGTTTAGTTACTTCTAAAAATGAATTATATCCCAAGTAAATTATTTTAGAGATATCTTAAGAATTAAAAAAAATATCAGATAAACATGTAATATGGTGAGATGCACTACTGTCTAAGATCCACTCATTTTAATTTGAAGCAAATAAAGCAATATATAAAGCAATAATATTTGAATTTTGATTGCTATTTTTATTAGGGTTTTGATTAAATTTATTTCTTTTATTATTTTTAGAAATTTTATTGTCATTTCTATCCTTATTTTCATAACAAGTTTCTATCGTATAACCAAATTTACCACACAAATTTTAATTTCCATTATATTTAGGTTTATGATTCTTATTACTAGATTTTTTATTCCTGTATTTGCCTTTAACAGAATTAGGGTTAGATTTCTAGTTTTTAGTGTTATTAAAAATATTATTTAATGTGAGAAGTTCCTGAGTGGCATTCTCTTTAAAACTAAAATTATTCATAACTTTCTCTTCTTAAATCAGGGAAGCATACAAGATAGTAAGGTTAGGGATATCTTGCTCAGTTTGATACTTATAATTCAAAATTGAAATGAAATTTCTAAACTTTTTATGAATATTTAACTGAATGATAAAATAAATAAATTGATCTTAAATCAAATTACAATTACATCTATCTAATGGAGCTTTAATTTATTAAATTTTAGCAATAAAATTCACAAGTTTCTCATCACCTTTCATAGGTGTAGTTAGCAATTAAAGGATTAAATTAATAATATTCAAGAGATGAGTGCCCTCATGCATGAATTTAAGGAGTTTCCAAGAATTTTTAGGAGACTCCTGATTACCAATGTGGAACAAGATTTCATTCTTAACACTCTGTAAGATAATGGACATAACTTCCTATGATTTATGTTAAAATGCATTGGTAAGCTCAGGAGTCACATGTCATCTAAAAGGGGATTTTTCAATCCCAATGACAAAATTACACAACTTACAAGAAATAATTTTGGTTTTAACATGAATTTTATATACATTATAGTTATTTACATTAAGCATTTGATATTTATTTAAGAAAAAATGAGGTGAAGTCATAGCTTCCCTTTAAATAGGACAATAAATAAATTCTTAAAAAGAAACTTTTTAGTGTAAATTTTAACTTGATTTGATATTAAAATAAATTTGAAAGTGAAAACACATAATAATTTTTTAATTTAATGGTATAAAAAGTAAATAATTGTTTCATCCTTGCTTAGTGATGATTTGGTCCTTTAAGAGGTCCCTGTCCCTCCTCCTCAAGTTTATGGTTGTGAACCAAGATGTCTTAATTTATCAGTAGGCCAAAGCTCCACTATTTACTTAAGGGAAAGGGATAGCCCTTCCAAATATTATGAAAAATGGGCTAATGTGCACAATAAAAGGAATAGGAAGAAAGCAAAAGTTGGGAGCAAAAAAAAATCTAAAGGTAAACACACCTCCTAGTTTTCTCACCAGGAGGAGATAGACAGACAGGTGGCTAAGAGCACACATATGAACCTCCATCACTAGCCTAATAGTAAGAAATGAAATTTCTCTCCTAGAATATAAGGGGTTTAAACAATCTTGCTAAACAGAGATTGGCTAGGAACCTCATTTTAAAACATAGATTAGATATCCTCTTATTGCAAGAAACCAAGATGTCTACTGAGAAACTCAATAAGATTAAGTCAAAGGTCTAGGAAAGTTCATTTTATAGATAAATTAGTGCTAGAGGAGCTTCAAGGGGCCTGGCAGTTTTTTGGGACCTTAATATCTTGAAGGGAGTTTATCTTCTCAACAAGGATAACCATATTTCCATCCTTTTTTTGGATGTGCAGGAGAAGATCTCTTGGATTATCACTAATGTCTATGCTCCAAATTCAAAAAATGAAAGGAATAAGTTGTGGGATGACTTGATTGACATTAAGAAACAACTCAAAAACCTGGATTGGATGGTTTTAGGAGACTTCAACTCACCTTTATTCCTAGAGGAAAAAAGGGGAGATCCTTTTCGACCATGCTAGTATGGCAGACTTCCATGATTTCATCTCTAGTGCTAATCTCCATGATGTTGCACTTAAAGGAAACCAATTCACTTGGTAAAACAAAAGGCTCAATGATAATCATATCCAAGTAAGACTAGATAGATTCTTAATTCCTCTTAATTGGATACATTCTTTTTCCTCTCTTCTCTCAGCTCTCCCAAGTATTAGATCCGACCACAATCCCCTTCTATTCCAAAGTGACAGAGTCTATAAAAATGAGGCCATTCCTTTTAGATTTGAAAAAATTTGGCTTTCTAATCATACTCTAGAAGACCATATTAAGGAGTGGTGGAGTACCACCATTCAAGGATCATCCATGTTCATCCTAGTAATGAAATTGAGACGTGTTAAAAATATGCTTGAAATCTAAAACAAGAATATGTTTGGAAATATTTTTATCCAAAAAAACTTTATTGAAGAAGAAATTCACAAGGTTGAACTAGAAAGTTTGGATGCAGGCTATTCTATTGAACTCCACATGAAGGAAAATGAACTCCTTAGTAGATTTCACAATTTGGAGGCCAAAGAAGAAATGTAATAGCAAAAAGATCTAGAAAGCTGTGGCTTAAAGAAGGAGATAGAAACACCAAAATTTTCCACACCTCTACATCCAAAAACCAACAATAAAATATCACTATAGAGATTCAAGGTGAAGATAGAACTTGGTTCAGGAAGGAGGAAAATGACTCAATATTTGGTAATTTTTTTTAAATCTCTGCTTTCCCATTCTTCATCTCGAGCTTCTAGCCTTAAGGATCAAATGGTCAATCTATTTAGCAGGGTTATTCAAAAGAAGATAATGATTCTATCCTCAAACCCCATTCAAAAGAAGAGATCAAGGATATTGTATTTTCTTTAGAAGGGGATAAGGCCCCTGGCCCTGACGACTTCCCTCCTTTCTTTTTTTAGGTTTTTTGGGACACTATTTGTCATGATATCTATTTAGAAGTTACTAAATTTTTCAAAATGGGATCCATGCTCCAAGAATTCAACAACAATTTTATTGTCTTAATCCCTAAGAAATAATATGTGTCTAAGGCATCATATTTTAGACCCATTATCTTGTGCTCCACTTTCTATAAATTTTGTTCCAAAGGTATTGCCCTTAAAATTTAGCTTGTCCTCGATAAAATAATTATAGATAAATAAGGAACTTTAATTTTTAGTAGATAGATTTATGATGGGATCATTATGGTTCATGAAACCATCCACTCAGTTTCTCATTTGGATCAACAATGCATGTTCCTAAAATTGATATGAATAAAACCTATGATCAGGTTTCCTAGTCATTCCTAACTCAAGCTAGTAAAGTTCAACTTCTTAAGAATTCCCTCTAGATCATACCCATTTATTTCATGTCCAATTTTGCCATTCTAAAATCCATTGCTGATAAGGTGGAGAGTATTTATAAAACTTTCTTTTGGAGAGGTTTGGAGGACAAATTCAGATTTCCACTCATTTTTTGGGACCATGTCTACCGCCCAATTTCCTTAGGAGGCCTAGGATTGAGAAGGGTTTCAACCATGAACCAATCCCTCCTAAAAATCAAGGCTAGAGAGTGGTTATGGAAGAAAACCAATTGACCAAAATCATTAGGGCCAAATACCTCTCCTCTAGAATCCACTTTCCAAGACCCTAAACTGATAGCTTTCTTCAAGAATAACTATGGACTCAAAGTAATGGATTATTGGGAAATTCGAAATGGGAGAAAGTGATAGAAAAATTTAGCCAAATTAGGATTGGACCAGCATCAAACCCATTTTCTCTAAACTCTTAATGAATCCATTCAACACATTCATATCATTCTAGTTCCCAGAGAATACAAACTTGTCTAGAAACATAATCCCAATGGGATTTATTTAGTGAAATCATGATTCTTATCTCTATGGAATTTGGATGAGGAGGATTTCAATTGGAAATATCTTTGGATAAAAAAAATCATTCCTAAAATCAATGTCTTCTACTGGTTGGTAGCTCAAAACAAGATTTTAACAATGGATAATCTAATAAAAAAAGGTTTAACTATCCCTAACAGATGCTCTCTTTGTAAATAGGCAATAGAAATAGTGGAACATCTCTTTATTTTTTGCTTGTTCAGGTCAACTATTTTTTAGTGATTATTTAGTGAGTCCAACATTTTGTGGTTTTTTCTAAGATCTATTTTGGACTTAATTACCCAATGGAAACCCCCTTGGGAGGATCCATCACTAACTCACTAGTGGAATCTAGCCCTACCCCATATCTTTTGGGGTATCTAGAAAGCCAAGAATGCTTTCATATTTGAGTGTCTTCAACCTCATCCTGAGTCTACCTTCAAAAGGATCAAGGCTTTCATGTAAGAAAATTTGTCAATCTCTGCCCACACCTTTGATCAGCCTAGATCCCCACATTCTTCCTCAACTTTGAAACAACTTAATTTGGTCATCCTAGGTAAAGCCCAGGATAAAGGGGTGGATAGATCTCTCATCAAATGGTCTCCTTCCATTCCTCAGTGGGTGAAATTAAAATTTGATATGGAAGCAAATGGAAAACCTAGTATATCTAGGGTGAGTGGTTTGATAAGGGATTCTTCAATAAACATTAAAGTAGCTTATGCAAGGCCACTTGGAATTCAAACCAATCATGTTGCAAAAGCTTCGATGGCCTTATGGGGTCTTTAAGAGGTGGTAAAATTGGGTTCTCAATTTATTCATATATAATGGGACTCAATGAATATCATTAATTATCTTAAGGGCCTTTTCCCATCTTCCTGGAACATTTTAGGGATCATTAGTGATGCCAAATCGCTTCTCAACCATTTCAAATGAGTTATTATTAATCATGTATATAGAGAAGGAAACAAGGGAGCTAATTTACTTACAAATATAGGGGTCCTTAGAAGTGGTTACATCACCTGGCATGATGGTGAATTTTGGATGACATCATCTGAATAATCAAGAAGGAAAAGGGACTTGCCATTTAAAGTCATGATGATAAATTATTTTAAGCTTAGATTGTGGGTTAAGCGTATGGATTTCCACATGTGAAAAGACATCTTTTCCAAAGAGTGACATAAGGGCTAGTCATCATGCCCTTACATGTATCTCATGACTGATCATTTCTCCACATGCTTTTCTTCTCTAATATCGCCAAGTGATTTTTAGAACACCTACAAAGAAAATGACAAAGTTTAAGTGAATATGGATGAAGATAGAGATCATTTTGAATGAATTTACTATTTCAACATTAATAAAAATGACCATTTCTGGAAGAAAATGGTTAAAGGGGGGCTGGAACCATTTATGAAATGTTTGGTGGGGCATGACACATCACTCTCAAGGGATTTTTCCTGTGGTTAGAAAAACCATGAGGTGAGAATTCATGGGCTAAAGATTCAAATTATAGTTGAGCTAATTGGGGAGACAATATGAATGGAATGCCATGAAGTAAAGGCATTCAAAGATAAGCATCGTAAGAAGGAACTCATGTAGATTTTCTTTAGGAAAGAGAAGGATAAATACAAGCCAAAACCTTTGTCCAACAAAGGTTAAATGTGTGCTGATTTGCCAAGGAAATGGCCAGAGGTATGTCTCCAAATAATGTGTTATATCACTTTGAAAGGTAAACACACCATTCTCTACTCACATCATTTCTTTCTTTTGAACCATTTCAAGGGCCATGTTATCAGCATCCCTTTCTTTTTACTACAATATTTAGAGGTTTCCATTTTAAATTTCAAGAAGAACCCTACCATGGATCTGATCCACCAAGGTCTCATTTTTCTACTGATCGAAAGGGGGGAACCAATATGGTCCAAGAATATTTTAGAAGCTATTAATATTAACAATAACAAAGAAGAGTTGGAGGTAGAGGGTGCTCAATCCTCAGAATCTAAAGAGGAAAATCAAGGAAAATAGCTAGGGGCTTCTAGTGCCCATGCATAGAAAAACCATAAATTTAATTTAGGAATCCCCTCCTTCACTTCTAAAATAAAAACTACTCTATGGGTTGATGACAATAAGGGTGTCAAAGATTCACTCCAAAAAATCTCCTTTATGGAGAAATTTATAAAGAATTTGAGAGGTTAAGTAATTTTCTTAGTTTTAACAAATTTGTGGCTCATGATGGTAGGACTCTTGAAACCCACAAATATGATGAGGATTCTTTCCAAAAGGACAATGGGGAGGAGGATGCATAGGTTGTTGAAGAATTCATAAAAGAATGCCCTCACATGGACCTCAAAAGAAAGAAGCTAGATAATGAGGAGGTGTAATTCATTGGTAGTCACACTAGAGGCGAATGTCACAAAAAAGATAATACAATGACCAAGTAATTAGTCACTTACTCTAAATCAAAATAACTCTATTGTTTCCTATTTTAGGTTGGGTCCTTTTTGATCTATCAACCGACTGTTGGCTGAAGTTTAGCAGATGTTAGGCTGATCATCATGGTGTTCACCCTTATCTTGTTTTGGGATTTGTTGTTATCTTTTGATTTTTTACCTATTCTATTTTGTATTGGGTTCGGGTCCCTTCAACCCATCTTTACCTATCAAATAAAAAGAGTATAAAATTGAGCCAAATTGGGTGTAAAAAATGTCACAAAAATATACTAATGTAAGAATAATTTCAAGAAAAATAACATTTTTAATGAATTTTTATACTTTTATTTTAAAATAAATTAAATCATAAGTTCAACTATATTTAATCACAAAATTTATATGATAAATAATGCAAAAAACTAATTTAGAATTGCACAAAACTAGGTGTCTAAAGAGTCACATTCACCACAATCACCTAGACATTATTAATAAAAATATTATAAAAATAATATTAAGATGTTTCAAAACATAAAATTTACCACTTATGTGTATCCGTAAGGTGCCAAAACCTATAAATCAACTGGTTACATGACTATGTTTATCAATATATTAACAAGGTCAAAAGTTGAAATAAGTTTGATAGAATAACAAGGGTTTTAGATGCATGAAACACTGGTACACAAATCAAAATGGAATTCAAATATAATTAAATTTGAAAAATTAACTTGACCAAGTCAAATAATGTTGAATTTATGGGGTTTTGAACATGGGACCTACTCTTTGCAAATTTTTAGCAAAATTATAGCCACTAACTCTTCTACAAATTTTCTTTTAAGTTTATATGCACTAATATATATTTAAAGCTTATTTTTCAATATATATATATATATATATATATATATATATATATATATATATATATATATATATATATATATATATATGATTTACTATGCATGTAAAATCATAAACAAGATTTTTTACTATTTTTAAAGAAAAGAACAACATATAAAGGTGTGGGGCCACAATATTGTGAAAGAATTTTGATAAATTAAAAAATAAAGTATTTTTTTAATATTTTAAAAACTTTATACTTACTTCTATATGGAAATGGTGCCTAGGCAAAGGAGAGAAGCTTATAGTAGCTATAATATGTCATCAATTTGCATGAAACTTTGGCAACCCTTGTATATTTGGAAGATGAAGACAATTGAACCTTCAAACACAAATTTTGATCAAAAAATAATTTTTTTTTAATTTCTCAAGATGAAATATGGCATTTTGTAGAAACTATGGAGAGTCCAGATCCTTGTACAAGCCACTGAAAAACCTTAAATTTGTTTCAATCTTATGGATTTTGAATTCTAATAATGAAGAAATTTTCAAGATTTGATTTTGACCAATAAATAAAAAATTTAATTTTTTTGGTCTGGTTATGGTGCCCCTGTGACTGAGGACCAATTACCAGACCTCCAATTAATAGCTCTCAATTTTTTTGAGGTGTTTGAATTAAGAACCAAGGATCTTTAATGACAAACTAGTCCTTCCAGAGATCAACCAAAAAATTCTTCTTCCTCTATGTTGTACACATGATTGAAGGAAGATTTTAAAATAATTAAAATATATATTTTTTAAATTGAATAAAATCTCTATTATTTAAACTCAATGTAGTATGATTTCCAATTAAATCCACTCTACTTGCTCTAATACCATGAAAAAATTGATAGACTATATATATCAACACACCCAAGATGGGATTTATAATGAAATTAATAACCAAAGCATGATAGAATAACCAAATAAATGAACATAAAGTTTAACATGGAAAACCTCAAATATCTAAAAAACCATAGTGATTATTCATATAATAGAGAAACCAATAACCCTAGTATAAAACTTTTTCCTTCTCACTTCTTCATAGAATGACCTTCACAAAACTCTTTGTTCACCCGAGATATTTATGATTGATCAAGATGTTTGAATAATAGGGGTAAACCATATTATATATTAAAAATTAAAGGGAGGTGACCTTTACAACCAACAGGTCCAACCATCCTGAAAAATAATTAAAATACCAATAAATAATAAACAATAATGTTTTATTTTTATCAATAAGTAATAAATAATTCATGTTTTATTATTTATTTACAAGAGGTTGTTAACCAATGTTAATAAATAATAAATAATTATTATTTAATTACTTATTAGTGTCCTAAGGGTCTTATAATTACACTGCTTAAACAAAAAATGTTCCAACAATACATTTTTTCACATCAAATTGCTAAAAGGTAAGTTAGTTGTATTGATACATAGGTGTACTCCTAAACCTTGCTCTCTTTACTTTCAATTATGTTCAATGATTTAAATTTCAAATTATATTTATTGATTATATATTATAACATGTTATTTTTTGTAGGTAAATCACCAATAAATCACTCAATTTGGGCTCCCACAAAGACAAGGTGTGTTTTACACACCTAGGTACACATTTTTTTTTAAAAAACTAGCAATTTCATTACTAAATTAAAGGTGTGGAGGAAATTTAGAAAATATTTATAAATTATATATCACCTTAGTATTTTACACTTTTCAAATATATATCATATAAGTACCCTCAAATTATAGACCTTCCCATTACTAACAGGCTTGCATACACTATCCTTCTATGCTAATTTTCTTATCTCTTAGTTTGATCAATGTTATTGTGATGACTCCAAAATTATATCATAATTATAATTATTTAAACCTATTTATATTTTGTATCTATAATTTCTATACCTATATTTATTTTAAAATTGCTTAGATACTTGTGTCTTAATCAAACACTTACATCGATAAAAGTGTCCTATCTCAATGCAAGTGTCCAATGCCCTAAAGTCATAAAATTTACAAATGAAATGTATCCCTATGCTAAACCTAAGTAATTTAATGTGAGATATTTTACAAAATGATTACCATATATGCATAATCAATCCTCATTCATTACTCACCTAGCATAGACATAAAAACTCACAAGGGAAAAAACCAAAAGCATTCAATCAAGTATTCAAGTGAGTAAAGATTTAATATTTTATCCTATTTCCATATCAGTCATAAGGACATCACATATATAGGTTTAAATTATTTAAGGATCATTCCATGATCCATATTCACCAAGTTAAAAGCTAGATAACTCTATGTACTTGCTTATCATACACTACATCCTTATACATACACAAGCCAACATGTATGGGAAAAATACATAAATCTTAAGATCTCTTCAGAGTATTGGCCATGTAGGTAGCACCCATTGATAGATGGATCCTTGGGGTAGATCAACACTATGAGTCCACCAACCCATTTTTCCCATAATCACTATGAAGATGAAGAACTAAGGTTTTGCTATTTAATGAGGATTGATAACCTATAGTCTAAATGTAAGCCCACCATAATGAACATGACACATAACCTACAATATTATAGGTAGTCACACCCATATCCAATAGGTATTCCATAAAGTACACATGCATCTAGGTTAGACAAAAGTATCGATGCAACCTTTTAAGGTTGATGCAAGTTTTTGAGGTCACAAAGATCAAATTTATAGAATCTAACAACTAATATAGAATTTAGGTCGAGTCTATTTTTAACATGTTCTATATTAGATCTAAATACACATAATAATCTAGCTAAGTACTATTATTTTTCATTTGTTTTAATATGAATCATTGGTTGTACCTATTATTTTTAGCATATCTTAGTACTTAAATTTAGAATAATTTTTATCCAAGTTTTAAAATTGATTGGTTTGCTATAGAGATGGTTTATAATCCTTGTGCCCTAGGCTATCTCTACCTCTTTAACCCTAGATCACTTAATCTATATTTTGGGGTTAAATAATAAGTATGATTTGGGTTTCACAGTTGAGTTAATCTTAACTACCAGGTGATAAATTACCTTTTCTCTAAGGTTGGGGGCAAGTTGTTTTCTAAACTTCACATATTTATACACTTGTAGATTTTAATTTTGTCTTAATATTAGTTTCAAATGATTCATAATTAAACATATTTTCAAATCAAATTTCCAAAAGTTAAGATAATTGCATCGATACATAGTTGTACTCATAACCTTATTCTCTTTACTTTTAAGAATTTAATATTCTTTCTATTCTAGATTATATGCACTAATTATATATTGTAACATGCTCTTGGTTATAGATCAGTCACCAGCAAAGCACTAAAGTGGGACACACACAAAGACAAAGTGTGTTATACACATCTAGGTACACATCCTTTTCCTTTATATTACCAATTTCATTACTATATTAAAGAAGGGGTAAATTTAGGAACTAAATCTAAATTATGTAGCATCTTAGTCTTGTACACTTGGAAAATACCTATCATGGTTGTATCCTTCAGTTTCTAGACCTTTCCCTTTGTTGAAAAACTCACATCTACTATCTCTTATGCCTATTGCTTATCTCTTAGTTTGACCATATGTTATTCTAATAACTAGACCTTCTATATTATTCAAGATGATATAATCATATTTATTATCATCCTTTGAAAATTTTGAACTTGTACCTATTTTATAGCTTCCCAAACACTTTCATCCCAACCAAACACCTATGTTGATGCAAGTGTCATGTGTCAAACTAAGTGGCTAGCACTCTAAAGTCATCCAATTTGTAAATGAAATGTAGACTTATGGTTATCCTAAGTTCTTGAGTGTAAAATAATTATAAAAGGGATTATAAAAGGGAGTATAAAATGAACCAGTAGTCATTTATCCTATCCCAATCATATATGAAATGAACATGTTTTATCATAGCAAATAATTGCCTTAAAAATTATACATATTTATTTTTTGAAACTAGATGATGCATTCATCTCTCAAAAATATTTCTTTGACTTTGAATGTTTCTTATGTATATTCATGTAATAAGCATTGAATAAAAAATGCATTCTTAATAAGACCAATAATAGAACAATATAATAAACCTCATGTTTATTTTTTCTCAAGGTTAGTTTTTCACACCAAAAAACATTGTCCTTTCATAATTATCTAATTTCATGATCTCAGTCTTCTTTATCTATGTCATTTGAATAAAATCTTTCACCTTGATTTTTATGTTTTAAATTTTGAATTTTTTCTCTATAATATACTAATGATGTGCTATGACATCCACAAAATATTCACGTGGGTTAACCTTCAAAGTCAATTATTCAACTAAATTTTTAGAGGAGATTTTTTCTTCCCTTTATCTATACTCAATAGTGCCATGTATTTTTATAGTGAACTCTAGATTCCATATTATTAACTTTTCCTGTAAGGAGTGTGAGCCATAAATACCAACCGACTACTTTGCTATGTAACCTTTTTATATATTTTTATTTTGTTTAATAATATTTACATGAAGCTTTCTAATAATAAATTAATAACTTTTCTTAAATTTCAATGAAAAAGGGTTCTCTTTTACTAATAAAAAGGCTATCTAAACAAGAGTCTTAGAAGTCACATGATTTAGTAGGCCAAAATTAATGTAGGATTCATAATGAAGGTTTGTGAATTATTTTACAATATGCCACAATGAAAAGTGGTGTCTAGATCAGTTTCTAAGGGTTATTTTTTTACACATAGAGGGAGGATGCTAACAAAGGCTGTGGTGATAGATTTGAACATTCTAGTTGCATTTTAGTTTTTAAACCCAATGATTGTTCAATAAAACTTTAATTTATGTGTATGCACCATAAAATTCCATTCATGGGACCACATGTAACACATGCATTTTATCAAACATTTCATAGGCTATAAAACTAAAATGTAGGAACTATTCTAACACTTCTAACTACATCACTAGTAATTTATTGGCTTCTTCATATATCAACATGGCATTAGTACTAAGTCCTATGGATTAATTTATCTACACCCAAATTTGAAGAATAATAAGAATAAAAAGACTTGATATCAAAAGGGATAACTTCCATTTTTTTATAAAGGAAAGTACAATACCTACAATGCAAGCATATAATTTTTTTTTGAATTAGCAACCTCAATGGTCCTATAGTATTCAACACTTGAAAGCAATAATGATTATTTAAATTTGATAAAATGAACTTTTAACCACTCCAAAATGTTATGATCCACTTATCCTACACATTCCAATTTTTTTTTTTGCATATTCTATAATACTAATAAACTCATAATTGATCATAAACTTCCTTAGTAGCACAAGGATAAAAAAATTCATCTTGGCAAGTTTGTAATTTTGGATTGCTTTCAAAAAGATCCCTTTTATTCTATATCATCCTTTTAATGCCTATGTATATAACTTCATGATTATCCCAAACTATCATATTGTCCTCTGAAAGACATCGTGAATCCTTAATTGTGAATTACTTGGAGATAAATATATCCACCACCAATATTATCAAGCTTGATTCTTCTATTTTATAATGTAGAAATTAGTCTCTTATAATATGGAAAACTAAGAACTAAACATATTCATACCTCCAATCCTATATGTAATTTTTAAATTTATATCCCATACTAATTCCATTCCATCAGATAGCCTCAAATTCTTCATATAAACCCATGCTCCATTATAGGGCATAAAAATAAGCTTATATTTGAACATGCTTTCATGGCAATTGAGTCAACACATTTTTTTAACAACTGAAAGCTTATATGTATATGGAAGATTACTTCTATCTAGGAATAACTACTTGGTTTATGGTGGCAAGAAAATTCATAACACAATAGTTGAGATAAAATCATGCTCATGAAGGAGCCAATAAAGTGAGAAAAGAGGAATGAAACCAACTCATAAGCATGTCAATGTTGAAAAACATTCCTCAGTAATGACATGCCTTATATACTTTACAAACATGAGATATTATTTTTTCACTCATTCCTAGTGAAGAAATGGAGATTCGATTGACCCCACTAATCTTTCTTATAAATTTGTATGCTTCTTGGACCATTTTATTACTTATATTAATTTTACAACATTATAGAATAAGGGAAAGATAAAATCTTGGAAAAGGATTCATGACTCCATTAAAAATATCCCCATAGTCATGTACAACCTTCAACTACTCACATTTTTTTAACCAAGAGGTCTCCCAAAAATAAGACATAACCTCCAACCTCTTTATGGTAGGAAAATAAACACGGGAAGGGGGAACACCATAACACTACATTTATTGAAAACACACACATACCCAAAAAAAAGTAGGAAAGAAAAAAAACCAAAATTAAATATAAAAACAAACTATCTACAAGAAAAAATGAGAAACAATATAAGTAAACATGGTCATTCATGGGATGGGTAAAATATAAGCCCTTGAAGGAAGTTTTTTATGCTTGTGATTCACTTCATGTTCTTGGAAGGAGGATAAAAATGTATTCTTACATGACTTCTCTTTGTTGGGTTGAAATGTCAAAATATACTTTGGATCACCGAAATAATGAAGTTGATTCCCCTATGGGAGTGTTCACCATGGTGGAACTCAAATTATCATTTTCATGCTCAACACAAATAACTTTTTCTTTTTACCTTTGTTCCACTTTATGAAGGTTTTGAAGTGTGAGATTTTATTTTTCCTTGATTTTTATCTCCATATAAACTATTCCTAAACTACACTCTCTTGTGATATCAATAACCTCAATGATCATATTTTATTTAAAGTCAAATCATATTTGTCTCTGCATCATCACTTGCTCAAATACAATAGGGATGCCTTGTGATTTTTTTTGTTTTGTTTTTATATTTTTAACTTAGTATTTACAAGGTGGGCATATTCTAAATTCAGTTGGACTTTCTTCATGCTATTGATGTTTGTAACCAACAATAAAACCTTGGGTAGTGATAGCAAACTTCGTAATCTCAAAAGAATGGGTTATGTTCCATCATTTACAAGTTTCATTGCAATAGAGTCTCCAATATTTGTTTGAATTGGGAAGTTTCCTTATATATTTTAGAAATCAAATGAATCATTCTCTCCCTTATATAGTCACCAAAAACTATGTGCAAAATTTTATGTCATTTGTGTATTTCTTGGTTTTTATTGACTCACCCAAAGGGAAATGACACAAAATGTTTAGAGTTAGATAAATTACCATTGGGAAGGTTATTTTCCTCTAAGATTGAGAGTGGAATTTCCCTAATAGGATATGGTATTTTAGGGTTTTTTTAATATTTTTAACTAGAAATCACAAAAATGAAACAAATTTGGGAAATGGAGAAAGCTAAAAATAGAAGAAGAATGGAGGAGGATGGAGGCGATCATGAGAAACCCATGGTAGGATAAACTAAAATACTATCAAATAACTCAAATTTAAATGAAGTGGGTAGAAATTATTCATTTCATATGAATATGGAAGTAGGAATATAATATGTAACGGGAACAAAAGGCTTTCTCAGAAGCAAAAAGTATCCTAAAAACTCAAATTGAGTAAACTTGGTACAAATTCCATACATGTGATTTTCAACACAAAGTATGAAAACACTATGAATTTCACACAACCATGAAAAGTGAATATGGATTATATATATATGAATATCAATACAAATTTCATAAATAAATAGCATTAATCCCCACAAATCCAAAAAATTATCTCACCCACTATCTTGTATTCCATTGTTTAAATATGAAAAAATACATATCACACACAAAGTTGTAGCCAACCCTTCCCTAAGAACATGAAAGAAATAAGAATCACTTCCCATAATTTATATTTTATATTTTACATTTCATATTTGGTAATTTAAAATAAAATAAAATTATGACTTTGCATATAAAAACATTATTAATTCTAAAAATAATTAATTTGATCAATGAATCCAAATGCATAGTTTTTCCTTAGCACTCTTTCTTTGCACTCTTCCTCGACACTCTTTTTAGTAATATTTTGACTTTATTTTGTGAATTTAATTAAAATTAATTAATTATAAAAATAATTAATACTTTTATAAATTTATTTAATTTCCAACTTAGGCGCATGAAATTCATCTTCATAATTCATTTCATAAAAATTTACCTTGAGCATTGCCTTGTCCCTTAGGTTATGGAGTTTAGTAAAAAATTATGAAATATTGAATGATTAAAATGAATGGAAATTGAATTGAATGTGAAGTGAAATTTGAATGATTTTTTTTTCAACTTAATAGTATCCATCCAACTTATAGTCATTATGTTTAACCTAGGACCTCCACTATCCCTTAGCTTAGTCTTATTTTGTGCATAGCTCTTTTCCTAGATGAAAATTTTGATCATTCTCATAGCTTTCTATAGTTAAAACTTATAAAATATATTATGGCATAATTGAAAAAAAAAACTCCTATTTTATGTTATCTTTGACAACATCTACATGTTAAGAATTTTTTTCTATCCATTTGATAATGACCTTCTCCACACTTAAAACAACTTATTAGACCATGCCATCCTCCTCTACCACATCCTTTATGCTCGAGTGACCCACAATCCCAATAATAACCTTCACCTTATTTTTGGTTATAGTTACTTTGATTATGGTAGCTCCCACCTAGTTTTCTTGCATAGTATCTTGGTTTTCATGTTTTCTTGCTTAATCTCAATAGTCCCACTGTAATTCTATGTATCATGGGTATTTATATCCAATATATTGTAGTAACATGTGATTTAATATGTTTGATTCACTTAGATATAATTTTTTTTTGTCTCGTGATTCCATTTACATACTTTTAAAGATAATGTCACAACCTATATTTTACTCTTAGTAAAAAATCATTTTATTTAAAATCAATGCACCAAAAAGCATAAGGCATGTCCTATGCATAATTGGTCAAAATAATTTGAAATTAAGTTTCCCATTTATAAATTTGTGATTACTGAAATAAGCTTATTCCTTGTAAAATTTTCCAACCACTTTGATCTGGATAATTTCAAAGTGGAGATAATGATTACAAGTGGAGGCAACACTTAAAATGCAATGTGGAAATCATATTTAAAAATAATTAATGGCAATCCAAGTCCTTCAAATGTCTCCCACCAAGGTAATCTTAGCCTTTTAATTTTTCATCCCTATAAAAACAAGAAATTATTTCTACTTTATAAAAATACTAAACACCATAACCTCCACTATAATTTTTTAAGATGTTAAACTATACTTCATTAATAAATACCAACCAGTGTTAATATATGTACCTTACATTTTTCAATAAAAATTTATGGAATGAACATGTTATCTATGCTTCAATAATAGATAATATTTTACCTATTAAAATCACATGTAATATGTAGACAAATAAATTTAATCAATAAATACTTGACATTATTGGTATTTCAAATATTTTATCTTTTTTTGGAAAACTCACCATTTTGATAACTATTTATCCATATGAAATCTTTCAAAGTATTGAAATCACTCAGAACATATTTTAGACTTTATTATTTTATTACTATTCACTCATATTCAATAGATACTTCATTGTCATTTTAGAAGCCTCTTTCCATTATGGACAAGTGCACACTAGATAGAAAGGGATGTATTTTGTACCCATTCATTAGTGCAGACTTATCTACAATGATCTAACAGTTATTTTATCAAAATGACATACTAATGGATTTACTACCCATGAAAATAGGTCATTTCTCATAAATAAGCCAAATATTCTCCTAAAAGATCACATCAAGTGTCTCACTTGATATCCCCAGTTACTCTATATAACACTCTCTTTCAAAAGTAATTTAAAAAGCATATGTCTATTTAGCAAAGATCCCTACTATAATTTTACTCTAATAATATAGTCATTGACCAAATTAACATTATTTTATTTTAGTTTGAGGTTATATTCTATCAAAATTTCTAATAAATTATGTTAATTATATTTATATAATATTCCCCAAATGGAGAACTACATCGACCTAAGGTCTATTCAAAATATGTAGACAACACTCAATCAACAAGGAGTTTTTTTTAGGATAGCTCGATTGTATCCCACTTCCCTATTTTTCTACCTCATAATTTGATATTTTTTGTGTCCTTGTGTAAGTTATTTTTTTTATTTTTCAAGTGATCCACATATTCAAATAGAGTCCACATAGAAATAAATAATATTCAGATAGAGGCAAATTGATCTAGATTTTTAGATTCAATGCACAATCAACACAGATAAAGTTTCACTAATAGATAATAATGCAATGTGGCCTTTTTGAATAAGATGAACTTATCCTATAATATGATGAAGCATATTTTTTTAATTAAAACTATGTTTTCAGGTTTTTATAAGCATTATCAAACATTCACAATCAATGAATGAATAACACAGTTTTGACTAACTTAGTTTACAACGGCATCTCTCTAAACCTAACCCTAGTTATTTTTAGTAATTTACAACTTATATAAATTATGTATATTAATTTATTTTTATAGTAGCCTATCTTATTTATCTTTCTCAATCAAGTTTATATTACTTTAGAGTTAATTTTCATTAGATAATTAATTCCAAGGGTAAACATTTTAGTGACTTACTTTTAGAATATAACATTTCTTGTACTACTTGTTAATTTTTATTATAGGGTTTCATTTTAGTTCTATAAATTCTTACACTAAAATAATATGATCCTTAACCTTGGATATTATCCATAACATAACAATTCAAAATTTTCAACCTTGGATTAATTCAACACTTAAAAAAATTGTCTTGTCATCTCAGATAAATACCAACACAGAGGCTTTTTCTTTCGTCTTCGAGTTAAATATTTTTGTCTCCTATACACAAAAATATTTCAATTTTTATTTTTAAATTTATTTTTTATTTATTTTTTCTTATTTTATAAACTATGCCTGATAGTTTTCAAATTACTTAGCTACTATCATGAAGGGTTACGTGGTGTTCTGTTTACAAACATCATGATATGAGGGGTTTATCTAAATACTCATAGCCATAATATATATATATATATATATATATATATATATATATATATATATATATATATATCTATATTCACACACACACACACACACACACACACACACACACACATATGTATGTATGTAATGATCCCACCCTTGTATACCTTACATGTCTACTTAACTATTGTTATATCAGAGATTTATCTATTAAGCATTGATATTATCATGTGTATGGTTGATTTATCACTTCTTTACTTGGCTATCTTTTATTATTATTCTAATGTTGTGGTACTGGGTTTTAGGTTGATATACATATCATATTTATGATTCCACACTCAATGATATATTTATCATGTTATAATCATGCATTGGTGATATATGGATTATGGGATATATTTGATATTTGATTATAGTTCATTATTACTTATTATTTTATCAATTTTTGTATCAGATACTATTGATGGATCCACTCAGTGGTTGTAGGTACTAACCTTGAGCTAGGATAAATGTTAGCATCAGATTTTGGCATAGTAGAATGGTTCCAAGTAGTTAGATGGATTTTGATAGGTAGCCTAATATTCTGGTTAGTGCCCATGGATAGTCATGTTGATTGTTTGTGCAATTATACATTATTTTTCATCATGTCACTTTTGCTTTCATATCCTATCATATTATTATTGTTACCATGCATGTGGCTTGCTATTGTTTCTATTCACTTAGACTACTTATGTTCTTCCTCTCTCCTCTGCATACTCTTCACCCCCCACCCCCACTATCTTGCTTCACTTAACCTGGGATCCTTGAGGATCTACCTAATCCTACCTTTCCATGTCACCTCTCCTTGTGATTTACTTTGCAAGTGACCTTATGGTTATCAATGGCCCAACTGATCAGCCATCGTGACTCTAAAAACTTAATATCAATTAAAATAATATTTATTGTTATTAATATTTTGATTTCTATTAATTATTGTTGAGCAATTTAAAATTATATATATATAATTTAAATTTCTAATTCAATACATTTATTAATTGCCATTTTTTATTTTATGTCTCTTAGATATTTAATTGGCATTTTAAGTAATATGAGTCTTTATTATTTGAACTATCATTAATTAATTTAATATTTAATTGACCATAATTTAAAAAATTCCATTAATGATAATTGGTGAAGTCTCTTGGAAGGGATTCAATGGATTTGGTAAGAGAAGAGAGACTTTCTCTCTCCACAATAAATGTGGATTTAGAAGGAAGCATGGGGTGAGTGGCTTGAAGGGAGGATGCATGGGAAATGCAAGGGATAGCTAGGAAGGTGGGGGGTGTCTTATAAAAAGGATAGTGTAGTGTGAGTAGTGAGGTAGGTGGCTGAGGTGTGGGGTAAGGTAAATGGTGTAGGTAGGAGATACATGGGGGATGTATGTAGAGAAAAGGACATACAAAAGGAGAGAGAAAGAAAATGTAGTTTTAAAAGGAGAAAGAAGGTAAAACATAGTAGCAAGGAAGGAGGGGAAATAAGGGTGATGCATAAGGAGAAGAAAGGAGGATAGGGAGATAAATAATATGTAGGAGGTAGAATGGAAGATAAATGCAGAAGGCTATTTCTCAAGATTTGGGAATTTTTCCTTGGTAGGTCCTTTTTTTGATAAACAAACTGATTATTTTCCTAGAAAGAATAATGGTTATTAAATAGAAACCCACATAATTTATTTGTTCTACACATTGATTTGAGTTTGGTTTTAAAATTGGAAATATCATAATATTAATGAGTTGTGAAATTCAAATTCATTACATAATTTCCATGACCTACACATTTACAAACCTATTGTTCATTAGTCGACTGAGTGTGGTGGATATTAGAGAACCCCCCTTGTTTGGAAGAATGACTAGAAATTTGATGAGTTGTCTTTACCATTTTCTATTGTTTTTAAATATTGTATTCAACCCTCTCTTAAAAACCCTTCATGGTGATTACATCAATGCAAAACTAATATGTACCAATTGGTTTAAACTGGTGCATGCTTTATGGTCACTATACTTATCCCCTTTGACCACATACCTTATAAGTTGACTCATGCATAAAATGGAAAAGAAAATGATGACCAAGATTTATTTAATTCCTTGTGATAGATCATTCTTGACATTAAACTTTTTTTGATTCAAACCGAATTGATTAGGTCCCTATATCTTATAAGCAAAAATATTGGGATTATTGGTATATTCCTATGTATGGTAAAACCTACTTAGTGTATGCTTCATCTCAAGATAGATTAGATTATCACTAATTTTCCCTAGTTGAGACTAAAATCGATTGGGCTTGAATGTTTAAAACACTTAGTCTAATGTGAGAAATTATGAGTCTTAGATTATCATTAAAAATTTATGTATTAAATCCAAATAAAGTGACTCGAGGTATATCTAAATCTCAACAATAGATTATCTAATTGTCAATATAATTTCTATTTTAAACTAAATAAATTGGGGATTCATTTAAATTTTTAAGAAAGAATGCCCTTTGCCAATTATCCCTCAGTTATAATTTGAATCAACCCATGTCTGTTAATTTTAAGAGTAAATCTTGTGGTGGTCATCATATTTCTTGGGATTTTGTGAGAAATTGATTTGGGGCTCTAAATGTTTAACAAGAGATGATTTTTTATGAGAAATATGGTTTTAGGATTTACATTATAACCTTAACATTGAATTTAAATTGATTTAGGTCTCCCAAAATTAGAAGGGTGAGTTGTATCCTTGTTGACATGATTTCCTAAATCATAATTGATTGGAGGTTTCCTTCGAGTTGGTTGTGTGTACATATTGAATGGAATGTTATGGATATCTAATTATGTTTTCATCCCTTGTAATGTAGTTTTGTATATTTTACTTAATATGGAATTAGTTACTCATGTTACTCATGTTCCTTGTATGAGTTCATTTTCCATCATTGAATGTTGCATATGATCCCGATGGAAGTTTCTGGTTGTTATTTTATTGGTGCAGTTTTTGTTGGGGACCTCTTGAGAATTCTTGTGTGTTTACATACTATTGGTCCTTAGAATAAGGGTAAAGCCTAGATAAATTTATTGTCCTTTTTATAAGGGGTTTTTATTTTAATTTAAACCTTATAAATAGCTTGTAGTCCCACTTACTCATATAAAAAGGACAATAAATTTAGCAAGGCTTCACCCTTATTCAAAGGTTTTAATTTAAACCTTATGAATATATTATAGTCCCACTTACTCATATTAACTGATTCTTGTTATACATGGATCATATGAGGTCATGAGACCTCATGATGATCTCCTGAATACCTTATATTAATTATTATCTTAAAATTGATTGATAGTTGTATGCTTGTTCAAAACACTACTACCCTTATGATCTGTTTAGATTACTAGAGGGATTCTAAGATGTTAACCAATTATTAGAATCCTTTATTTTTGTATGTTCTCTATATTTCACTAAGTTTATTGATAGGTTTGGTTGAGTTTATTATTGGTCCTTGACTTGGTTATGCATAACTATAAGATATATGTGGTGCTTTCTAGTCTACTATGATTACATGGTGTGTACCCTTGATGAGGATTGTACATTGTGTTGGTGATTTGTTATTATGCTGGGATGTCCCTTGGTTTAGTGTCCAAATTACATATAACTTCCTCCTTGACCCTACTTACTGAAACTATCATCTTGCTAATGGTTGGGGTGGTAAGGGCCACTGATGGTTGGGCTCATAGGGCTAGTTGAGAGGTTTTTTTTGGCTTTGGTCCTACTACTCCATTATTGGAAGAATTCATGGATAGATATGTTGTGACCGATAATGTTGTTATACACATTGTTATTTACTTCTTAGCATAAGTTGTTATAATGCTTTCATGTATCATGATTAGTAGACATAATTGTAATTATTTTCATTGGATTTTTGTTTAGTTATTGTTAGATTTTGGTTTTATTATTATTATTATTATTATTATTATTATTATTATTATTATTATTATTATTATTATTATTATTATTATTATTATTATTATTATTATTATTATTTCTATTAATTATTGTTACAGGCTTATTATTGAGCAATTTAAAATAATATATATTATTTTTTAAATTACTAATTAAATACATTTATTAATTATTGTTTTTATTTTATGGCTCTTAGATATTTAATTGGAATTTTAAATAATATGAGTCTTTATTATTTGAACTATCATTAATTATTTTAATATTTAATTGAACATAATTTAAAAAGGTCATTAATGACCATTAGTGACGTCTCTTGGAAGGGAGTTAATAGATTTGAGAAGAGAGACTTTATCTCTCCACAATAAATGTGGATTTATAAGGAAGCATGGGACAGGTAGCCTAGAGGGAGGATGCATGGGAAATGCAAAGCATAGCTAGGAAGGTGGGAAGACATCTTGGAAAAAGGATAACGTAGGGCAAGTAGTGAGGTAGGTGGCTGAGGCATGGGGTAAGGTAAATGGTGTAGGTAGGAGATACATGGGGGATGTACATAGAGAAAAAGACATACAGATGAAGAGAGAACGAATACATAGAAGTAAGAAGAGAAAAAGGTAAAATGTAGTAACAAGGAAGGAAGATAAATAAGGGTGATGTATAGGGAGAAGAAAGGAGGAAAGGGAGAGAAAAATGGATGGAAGGAGAGAAATAATATGTAGGAGTAAAAAATGGAAGATAAATGCATAAAGCTGATGTTCAAGATTTGGGTGTTTTGCCTTAGTAGGTCCTTTTTTAGATAAGCAAACTGATTATTTTCCTAGAAAGAATAATGGTTATTAAATAGAAACCCAAAGAATTTGGTTATTGTCCTACACATTGATTTGAGTTTGGTTTTCAACTTGAGAATGCCTGAATATTAATGAGCTATGAAATTTAAGTTCATTACATAATTGCCACAACTTAACCATTTATAAACCTATTATTCATTAGCTGACCGAGTGTGGTAGATATTAGAGAACCCCACCTATTTGGAGGAATGCCTAGCATTATGATGAGATATATTTTCCATTTTATGTTGTTTTAAAATATTGTATTCAACCCTCTCTTAAAAACCCTTCATGGCGATTACATCAATGCAAAACTACTGCATACCGATTGGTTTAAACTGGTGCATGATTTATGGTCACTATACTTATCCCATGTGACCACACACTTAGTAAGTTGACTCATGTGTAAAATGGAAAAGAAAATAGTGACCAATATTTATTTAAATCCTTATGATAGATCATTCTTGACATTAAACTTTTTTTTATTCAAACTGAATCGATTGGGTCCCTGTATCTTATAGGCAAAAATCTTGGGATTAATGGTATATTCCTATGTATATTAAAACCTACTTAGTCTATGCTTCATCTCAAGATAGATTGGATTATCTTTTTTTTTCCATCTTTTAGATTAAAATCAAATGGGCTTGACATTATAAATTTATGTATTAAATCAAAATAAAGTGAATCGGGGTATATTTAAATCTCAACAATTGATTATCTAATTGTCAATATAATTTCTATTTTAAACTAAAGAAATTGTGGCTTCATTTAATTTTTTAAGAAAGAATGTCCTTTACCAATTATCCCTCAGTTATAATTTGAATCGACCCATGTCTATTAATTATAAGATAAAATCTTGTGGTGGTCATCATATTTCTTGAGATTTTGTGAAAAATGGATTTGGGGATATAAATGTTTTACAAGAGATGATTTGTTATGAGATAGATGGTTTTAGGATTTCCATTATAACCTTAACATCAAATTTAAATTGATTTGGGTCTCCTAAAATTAGAAGGGCAATTTTTATCCTTGTCGACATGTTTCCATAAATCAAAATTGATTATAGGTCTCCTTCGAGTTAGTTATGTGTACACATTAAATAACACATTATGGATATCTAATTATGTCTTCCATCCCTTGGAATGTATTTCCATATATTTTATTTAACATGGAACTAGTTAATCATGTTCCTTGTATGAGTTTATTTTCTATCATCAAATGTTGTATATGACCCTAATGGAAGTTTTTGGGTGTTATTTTATTTGTGCAGTTTTTGTTGGGGTCCTCCTTGGGAATTACTGTGTTTACATGTTATTGGTCCTTATAGTGATGGTGAAGCCTTTCTAACTTTATTGTCCTTTTTATGAGGGGTTTTGATTTTAATGTAAACCTTATGAATAGCTTGTAGTTCCACTTACTCATATTGGTCGATTCTTATTATATGGGGATCATATGAGGTTGTGAGACCTCATGATGATCCCTTGAATCCCTTGTATTAATTATTGTCTTAAAATTTATTGATAGTTACATGCTTGTTGGGAACACTGCTACCCTTGTGACCTATTTGGATTGCTAGAGGGATTCCAAGATGTTAACCAATTGTTAGACTCTTTTATTATTGCATGTCCTCTATGTTTGGTTGAGTTTCTTGATTATCAAGCTTGGCTGAGTTTATTATTGATCCTTGAATTGGTTGTGCATAACTATAAGATATATGTGGTAATTTATAGTATACTATGACTACATGGTGTGTACCCTTGATGGGTATTTTACCTTATGTTGGTGATGTGTTATTATGCTAGGATGTCCCTTGGTTCAGTATCCAAATTGCTCAAAAATTCCTCCTTAACCTTCCTTGCCAAAACCACCAGCTTTGATGGTTAGGGTGGTAAGGGCCACTAATGGTTGGGATCATAGGGCTGGTTGGGATGGTCTATTTAGCTTTGGTCCTACTGCTCCACTCTTGGAAGACTTCATGGATAGGTATGTTATGACTAGTAATGTTGTTTTACATGTTATTTCCTTCTTAGCACAAGTTGTTATAATGATTTCATGTATCATGATTATTAGAAGTAATTGTAATTATTTTCATTGGATTTTGGTTTAGTTATTATTGGATTTTGGCACACTAACATTTTATTTGGATAGGGATCCTCCTGGAATGTGAAGTACAAGTTATAATACTAAATGTGAGACCATATGTGAAAGCTTACTTCTAATTCTGAATTTGAGCATCTTGATATACTTGGATTTTATCATGGATTGACAGTTGGTTGTCATTGTTAGATAATATAGTAGCATACTACATTCTTGATGCTCATTCTAGTAATATCTTGTAATTAGTTCTGAGGCACTTAGTGTAGTAATATTCCATTGTGCTATTTCATAGAACTTAATTATGTTCATATGATATAAATTATCATGGTAATTTGATTAGTGTTTTGCTTAGGCAAGGAGTTACTTATTATATGTTTAAGCATACTTAATTTTCAGATTTGGATTGATAGTTGTTTATCAATTTCTAAGGCCATGCTAGTAAATTGCTTTGTTATTTCATCATGGATCATATGTTTATCATTGATGCTATGAAATCTCAATGTGGCATTTATTATCTTATGTAATCTTACAACCTTCTATTTACTCTCTTGATTGAACCATCATGGTATTGTTGGTATGGAGATTTCTTAAGTAAATGGATTGATATCTATTGAGAGCTATTTAGAGTATGTTTTTGTTATGAATAATGTAGAATTACTCTTGGTTTAAGAATGTTATATTATTATGTTAATATAGACTTCATATTATCACTAAATTAAGGTAACCTTTAGAATATATATTTTGTTGTGAGAGTTTTAGATTAGTCATACAATCTTGTTTAGGTGGATAAGATTGTTGGTGGGTAATTATGAATAGAATTCCTCAGGCATGCACTTATGTTTAATCATTATAGAAGTCTACAACTTGTTAACAAGGTAAATTGGAGTAATGATTACCATTGATGTATTTCATTAGATCCCTTATCTTGGTATTTAGTCATAATTATTATGTTGGCTTAAATCATGAGCAAGCTGAAACATTATTAGAATGATAATTGTGAGAGTTGCCTATCTATTCCTTTGGATTTATATTTATGCTTATATATTTTTTCCCTTATATACCTTAGATCTACTATTATGATAGCAAGAGTGTGTGGGACTAATCCTTAGTGGGTTTTCAGCTTATGCTCAGAATATAGTAACATTGGATGTTTAACTTGCATGTATACTTAACCATGCAAGTAGGTTACGAGCTGTTAATATCTTAAGACTACCTATGTTAACTATGTTCATTTTAATATTGGGTAAATTGCTAGTTTATGAACAAGGAAAGTAATCTTTAGCCATGTTCAGGGAGAAGTAAATGACAAATACTTTATAATACCTTCTCTTGCTTCTATGCTCATATAAATGATATGGATGAAATGCATTAATTGTATATTACTTTATTGAGATATATGTGTGTATTGTTATTCTCCTATTGGGTGAAATTTTTCCTGTAATCATGACATTATTGACGTCAAGTTGGGCATGAGCAATTGACTCATGTGGAAACTAGGCACTTGTATGCTTCCTCTAGTTGGTTCATTATAACCATTATCTAATTGAATAAAATATAATTGTACTTAAATGAATCATTCTACTCTAACATGTTGAATTTAATTATTAAGATGTTGTAGGTAGCGAGTTAATACATTAATGAATTCCTTAAGGAAATGAGAGATTCATGTTGTAAAATCTAATCACACACCATGCATTACATAGTATATATTGGGACCATGGTAAGCATGATTATGGGTTGATTTTAAATACTTATCTAAGAAATGATATCCTTGTTTTATGCTCATGAGCCTTAGCTTAATCTGTATGTACTATTTTGGATAGCAGGTTGTTATGTGTGTTTAGAATGCTAGATATTAACCCTGATTGCCATTAGGGACAATAGTCTCTTGGTTTCCATGTCACATCTTGTGTGATCATTAATGAATCATAAGGTGGTTAAGATTAACCTTTTTAATGGTGCATACGTGGGTACTAAGTGTGTATCACTTGATTTAGCAAGCAAGGTTTGGGTCCATTATGCCTCCATTATGCACTCTGATATGTAACTTCAAAAAAAATTTTGGGGTTGTTTCAATAAATAGTTACTTTACTTTCCAATTACCTCATTATGAATATCTTGATTGCATATTATAATACTAATGGATAAAAACTGAAAATCATGATGTATAAGAATCAAAAGGGGCTCAATTATTTATTTTCAAAACATAACTAAAGTATTATATATATATATATATATATATATATATATAGGGAACAAGTGTCAATGAGATCTTAATTCTAACCAATGATCCATACACACAAAAAACACTATTTTTTTTCCAATAATAAGCCTTATACTAAACTTTGTCTACATATACATTCTATTCATGAATGGATTTAGTTAAGTTAACTATATATAGTTAATTTAACTAAATACATTCATGTATAGAATGTATATGTAGACAAATTTTAGTACACGGCTTATTATTGGAAAAAAATAGTGTTTTTTGTGCATATGGATCATTGGTTGAAATTACGATCTTATTGACATTTGTTTCCTCTATTTTATTATTCCCTCTTATTTTATGTGTGGTCTCATGTTTTTTGTTCCTCAATTATAACTCTCCTCTCTTTTTTATGCTTAGAGGATTAATGTGTTATTACTCTCTTCATACCCTACCCTTTCTTTTATTGGGATGAAATACATATTTCTTAAATCATGTCATGGAAAAAATTGATGGCCGACCAATTATGTCCCTTTTTTATGGACCCTTTTGGCTCAATCCTCCTCCTTTTGTTTTTATGCGGAGATCATCTTGTCTAGGACTAGATATTGGTACCAAACTATAATGATCAAAGTGTGATTATTTATTTTTCAATTTTTATTGGTCATTTTGCACACTAATAGGTTCTTAATTCAAATTTATGAAGAGTGTGTGTGTTTATATATATATATATATATATATATATATATATATATATATATATATATATATATATATCCTCTTAAAGGCATTTCAATAATAATTAACAAGAGGAATTACGTCTTGGGCACACTAAATGTTATATATTTTTGCTCATCAACACTTTTCAAAGAATTTAAAGGTTAATTAGTTGCATACTTCTATAAAAATAAGGACTAGTAGAATGTTCATGTAGTTGTAGTTGATTCTCTAGGGAGAGAAGGCGAAGTCATTTCTCTCACTTTGGTAAGGATTACACTCACATACACTACAAATATGTTGGATTTAGTTTTGAACATGGATGATATGTAGTTGTAACTCCTCAAGGGGTTTCACAAGCCTGAGAACCCTACACTTTATCATTCCTTTTGTAGCACTTTATATAAGGTTAAGATCAAGGGCTAATAAAAATAATATATTTTAACCACCAATTTAGTGAAGAAAAGCTACATCTATATTCATCATCACAGTGTGCACTTCCCATAAATTTATAAAAATAAAAAAGGAGATGACATAATGAACACTTAGATACAAAATCAAAAACAACATAAGTACACAATTAGTGACCTACCAATTTCATCTTGTTTAAAATCACAATCCTACCTATTATGTTCCCTATCATAATGTAGTTCCAAACTTTCAGAGTCGTAATATAGTTGTTTAGACCTTTTTTTAGTCTCATATTTATAGAATTATACCCAGTGTTTTTTTATCTTTATTCACTTATTTTCATTTTCCATTATTTGTTTAATTATTTATCATACTTTTATTTCTATTTTTAGGAGTAGTTTATATATGATTATTGTAGTTTATTTTTTTTTATCATAGATCTTGATTTTACCAAGTTATAATTATTTTTCATGCATTATTTATCCTCTAAATCATAAATAATCAAAACATTTTGGTAAACCACTCCACTCTTCTAACACATTAACCCTTAGAGTTTCACTATTATTCATCCTTGTAGGGTTTTTTTTGAGTTATATTCTTTTTAGAGTTTATTAAAACACTATCCTTACCTACTCCTTATCATTATACTTCCATTGTAACATATCATGATGGATTTTCTTAGGTTTGGTCCATTTTTCCTTGGTAGCATATTCTTATACTTGTGTTTCTTCCCTCTTATCATGGGTATATCAAAATTTAATCTTAAATTTATTTTATAAATGGCATGTGGGGTACAAATATCCCAAATTTTATTACAATTCATCATAGGGTTTTTATACATATGGTTATAAATATTTCCATGCTTTTTACCTAGCATTTATTATGGAATACTATCTTATGGATTAAGATATGATAGTGTACTTAGTAATTATTTATGTGATGATACCTTTCAATTGATAGTTTAATTTTCCCTCTTCTTAGTGATCATAATTAAATTGTTTATTTTATGCTGATTTACTATGAGGTATATTCCTAAACAATCCAAAGCAATAAACCATACAATGTTTATATCCTTCCTCTTTCATCTCAAATTCAAAGTGGGGATAACCAAAACACCCCTTCCTAAGATTATAATATTTATATACTAATTAAAATATTCAAATATAATCACCTAAGAACTATCATATAATATACCAACTTCAAAATACCCATGAAAAAAAATTTATCTTAGAATTACACAAAGATCAAGAGTTTTCAAAGTCATATTGTGTGATGTCTTAAGTGATGATACTTTTCCAAGAAATATTAAACTAAATTATTTTTATTATATTATCAAAACTTTATTTGATTGTGAAAATATCATATCCTTTGAATCACAAAACTTACACTCTAAGAAGATAATTGATCAACACCTTCCCTTGTACATTCAAGCTATTAATAACCGTGCAAGAATTAAAATTGTCATCATAGATAATATTTTAAGATGGAATATTTTTAGTGGGAAATTCCTTAATTCACTTTGAATTTATCATAATACTCTCACATATATGGATATGGCTATAAAATGCTTTAAAAATGAACCATGAAGACCTTTGGGAACTATTAAATTTAACATAATTGTTGGGCCAAAAAAAATAGCTATACCTTTTCAAATAATACCTAATGAAGTTGGATACAATATTTTATTTGGTAGACCATATAAAATTGATATGAATTCATTACCTTCTACATTAAATATATGCTTAAAATTTAACCATTAAAAACACCTTTAAAATTTTTCCACAAATGACACACCCTTCCAATTTTGTAAATGATTAGAGATTTAGATATATTGTGTTAGACATGTGAGTGAACTACTTTAATTTTTATCACATATGTAATAAATGATTATAATAAACTTATTTTAATTAATTTTCTCAATTAAAAGGTTTCATGAAGATTTTTTAGAGTCAGGGGAAGTCTTAGAGTGATCCAGACACTTTGGAAACATTACACTATTTTGATAGAGAGATGGCATTGTGGATTTTTAGGGAAACTCATAGTGATGTCACAAAGTTTTATAAAAACATGTGGCAGGGTAATGTGTTATATAATAATCATGTAACCCAAGTTAAAAAAAGCATTTTATTATCATAAAAAATTATACACCAGTAAAAAGCACAAATTTTTAAAAGAATCCTAACATACTACTATGCTTTATGTCATATTCACCTTATCCCAATGGCCAAATTAAGAATTTAAATAGCTCATTATGATCTCATTCCTTGATTACTTATCATGATATTCAAATTTTATTAATTTATATATTGATTGGATTAATTAAACATGACTTACATTATACTATTTAATTTATTTGATTTGAATTTGAATTGAATAGAAAAGGATACAATGCATTGGTTTGATCAATTGAATATGTGATTTTTTAGGTTATATAAATAAATTTTGATCTTTAACAAATTTTAAGAAAACAAATGAAAAAATTGTTGATGTAGAACAAAAAAAAATACATGTAAAAATCATTAGTTTGTTCTCTTAGAATCAACTAATACACATCTGGGATTTGACTTCATGTAGTTGAAATCATCTTTATTATATTAAAGATAAGTTGAGAAGTTTTCATTTGATAAGATCTAAAATAAATGTCTTACCCATATTAAATTGCATTGAAAAAAATTTCTAATGAGAAATAGGTTTTTAAAAATAATGTTTTAAAACTTATACCATGTTAACTAATAGAATATATTTATCTCTCGAAGGTAAGGGGTATGCCTTCATATTTTGAAGGGATCCTAATTCTCATGCTAGCAATATGGTTTGAAATATGATGGATCTCCCATTGGAATTAATAAGAAATGTTTTATAATATTAGAAATTATTAATTTTTATTCATTATTCATGAAATTAATTTGTTATAATATTTAACATTTGATTCAAATGTATTTGGTTTATTGGTCATGGGCATTGCTATCTCAACATACTATGATTTTTTTTTGTTTTAAAAGCAAAGTGGGTTAATAAAAATACAATGTGGTAAATGTTTTTAAAACATTTTCCTTGTTTTCATTAATGATATAGTCTAGATATGTCCACACACAATGGTCATTCAGTGTATTGGTTTTATTTATCTTGCACCTCTTTTCATTTCACACCATCTAGAAATCTATCCGCGAAGCCAAAAACTGGTAAGGGAAGCTTATTATCTCAATTTGTTATAGTTTTATATTCTACCAAATTTTGAAAATTAAATTATATATTAAAATTTAAGAATACTTATTAAATGCATGAAACTAGTATACCATAATGATATCTTTGATGAGGCATAAACAATTTTTACTTGTTTCATGGTTTAAAAATTTTGGTTTGGAAGAAGTAGTGCCATTAGTCTATCAAATGGAATTTTGGGTTAGTGTGATTAAAGAGAATGGGGTTTTAGTGATTTTGTTTTAAAAAATAATTGAGGATTTTGTTTTGACATAACATAAGATGTCTTGAAAAGAGGTCATTTTGTTTAAATATTTGGTCTCAAAACTCTACTGTACATTTTACTTTTGATCATAGTGAAACCTTTCATGATGGTTGTTCTAAGTTATTTAAAATTTAAGTCATTGGTTTAATCCTACTCACTTGACTACATTATATTCAATGTCATGTTTCTATTTTGATAAAATACTTGTAAATTTAAAATTTTCATAAAAGGGTTTTGCATTGAATAAGTTTTTTTTGGGTTTTACTATAAAACATAGCTTGACAATAACTTTCAATTTATAATAATTTTTTTTATTTCACTAAAGAATTTTTGTTATATGAGATTGAATTTTTCAGAATTATGATTTTCATATATTTAGATATTTCATTGTAGTATTGCCATTACTATGTATTGAAAAGTGAATACAATGAGCATAAAGTATGCAAAAGATATTTGGCTCCAAGGCAGTCTTGTTCATGAACCATGCAAATATTTACATTGTTAAATATGTAATTATTTCTTGGATTTCAACATAATTTGCAATGAAATGTAAATTATATGTGGTTTTTGGTTTTTATATGTAAAATGAAAAGTTTTCAATTATTTTATGATGAATTGAATTAATATTGAAATTAATCCTAATTCACCTAAATGGAATATAATTTTATAGGGTGTTGTAAATGCACTTTTAATCAACAAACTAAAGATAGATGATTGAAATAAATGAAAAAAATAATGACAAGAAAAACTAAACTATCCATTTGAAGAATAAACTTATATTTTTGATCCATTAGGCTGATTGTGTTATTGAAATGAGCAAAAAAAAGGAAATAAGATCAAACTCAAAATCTTACCATAGTATATATCTTACCTTACATACGGATGGGATCTCTAGTCTCTGTTGTCCCTATATATAGATTTTATCCCCTTATAGGAAATAATAAATTAGGGCATAGTCACATGTGATAATATAATATAAGCATGTATGCACTGATTTTGTCTTTTGTAATGTGGAGGCGATATGAAAGCATATTCTTGAAGTTGAAAAACCCTGTATGGCATGCAATGATTAAGTGACATGTGAACTTAGGTTAAAGTAATATAATTGAACTGAGGTAGCCCAAAAATACCCTAATATTATTGAATTATACCTACATATCTAATACTAAAAGAGGTAAATCAAACCCAATGTAGTTATCCTATTTAATTACTTTGTACAATTTTGTTCCTTTGACTATATGAATGCATCTAGAATAAAATTGAATACTTGATCATGTGAGATTTGTGTTACATAAAAATAGTTTGAAAATTGGTTAAGGATTACTTAAAGTGCTTAGAACCTAAATTGGAAAGAATAAGGAACCTTTGATCAATACACTTGTGTCAGTAACCCTTTGAATTGAATTTGCATAGTTTTGTGATAATTGATTTTAATGTGCATTTATAAGAATTCCAATGGGATGAACACATGCTAGGAATATTAAAAACATCAAGGATGACATCAAGGAGGGTTTAATTCAAAAATATGATTATTGATAGGAAACAAACATGATCAATGGATAGGGTTAAAATTGACAATCATTATTATCCCTATCTCTTTTTCCTTTCCCCTAAATAAATGTGCTAGGTTTTGGGTCTATATTGAGGCATACATATGCATAGAAATGTTTTTAGAAATCTTAAATTTTTTGTGTAGAACATATGATGTCTATAAAATAAAATAAGTCCTATCTTAGGCTTAATATGGGGTGAGGTATCAAAATAGGTACCAATTAAATTCACCAGTTAATTGAAGATAAAAATGTGTAAAATATGCATGATCAAGTATTCATGACCATATTTAGTTACGAAATTTATCCCCCCTTTATTCTATAAATAGAATTGCTAGATTAAAGGAAAGTCATACCTTAGTGTGTAAAAAAAATTTATCTCTAAGATAAAAACTTAAATCATGCAAGGCATTGTACGCTTTGGAAAACCCTGCATAACACATGAAGTAGTTATTTTTTCCTTTGAAAACTAAAATTTGTAAAATTGAATTTAAAAATTTTGAAAAATTTCTTGAACTTTGTAAATTTGTAATGTGAAATGATTTTTTTTAAATTTTTAAATTATTTTATTTTAACAATTTAAAAATTGAAATGAGAGGATGGAAAGAATACACTTATATGTGTAAAAATGATTGTTGTTCTTTATGAAGTTTCCTAGTGATAATGCTTCCTTTAAGCATTGGAAAATGAGTGCCTCCCATGCTATAAAACCATTGGATATGATTGGGGGTGATCAAACCCCAACTTGAATTTTCACTTGTAGAATGAAAATAAAACCCCTTGAGGGACATTGAAACCTCAATTTACCTCTACTAGTTTTTGTAATCTCAAGGCATGAAATAGGTTGGAATTCAAAATGATTCACACACATAATGTTGGAATGGTCAATGAACTCCAGTCATACAACTTATTCAACCACTGGAGATAGCCTATAAATTCAATTACAAATTTATTCTTGAAATGCATTGTAATATGAGAATGGTTGACACCCATTCTCATACCATGTCTATAACTAGTAAAATATAATGAATAATGTGTCATAAAATTTTATCATGCCCCTATTCTAATTGTAGGATTTGAAACTATATGTAAATGTTCATTGTAATTTATGTTTGAAACTTTTAAACTATGTGAATTTGATATTTGAAACTAAAATGGAAGTGCATATTCATGGCATATTATCCCATAATTTGTGTCAATAACTAAATTTTACAACATTTTTCAACTTTTGAAATAATAACTGTGTCCAAAACTAATTTTTCTCTTTGAAAATGACTTATCTCATACACAAAAAAAATCACTAAAATGCTCCCATTTTGAAGTAAGGTAATTTCACATGAAAATTAACTCATCTCAAAATAAAAATTAACTTGAAACATGCATATTAAATATGTTATCTTTGAAAAATGTATCATATCTAGAAATTGTGTTAGCATGGTAAGTTTTGAATTTTGCATATAGCTCAAGAGGCAAGGCCTATAGAATATATAAATGAGGCTCATATAATTATAAATAGAATTGGTATCTTAGTATGCTAGGAGTGTATGATGTGGATCATGGCACTTATCAAACTCAACAAGCTCAACAAGAACACACATAATAAGTACAATGATAGAAAATAATTGCGATAGAAAGGCCAAGTGACAAAGTAAAGGGCATGTTTAAATATCCTAAAAAATACGTATAAAAATGAGTAATGTTAAAAACAAGGGACATGTTCAAATTTTGTACACACATAGGGCTAAGGTCCAAAATCAAGGACATGTTTAAATGCCACACCCACATACATAATCACATAGAGATGCATCAATAAATTTTGACACACAAGGGCCAAGGGCCAACACAATAAAAACCTACAATTAAAGTCTACCATGTATAAGTAAGAAAAATCAATGGAACACATAATTATCAAAGGTAGTCTAAACCATGCATATGGAATGTGTTCATATCCTAGAAAATATCATGCTAATGTATACTATATAAGATAAATATATTAGAAATATATTTGTAATGAGATGTAAGATTTATAATATAGGGGTTATAGAATGATGAAAATTGTGTATTGTCACCTATTTGTAAAATGCTCCCAACTTAGCAAAGTCAATGGGTAGAGGAAGGTCCAACATCTTAATATTATAAAATTTTGTACATTTTACAAAATGCTCATGAATACTAGTGAAATACATGTTTGATATAGAGAAAATATGTTATTTATTAACCATGAGATAAATAACATATTCCAAATATGTAAACTAGTTTATCAATCATGTTCAGGTCTTGATTATGGATTTTTTAGAATATTTGAATGTTTTTGTATTTTTTAGAAATATATATATTTTTTGTATTTTTAGAATATATGAAAATTAATAATGGTACAAATTGAGATTGAAATGTATATATATATATATACATATATATGTATGTATATATATATATATATATATATGTATATGTATGTATGTATGTATATATATATATATGTATATATATGTATATGTATATATATGTATATGTATATATATATATATATGTATATATATGTATATATATATATATGTATATATATGTATATATATATATATGTATGTATGTATATATATATATATATTATATATATATGTATATGTATGTATATATATATGTATGTATATATATATGTATGTATATATATATGTATATGTATATATATATGTATGTATATATATATGTATATGTATATATATATATATGTATATATATATGTATGTATATGTATATGTATGTATATATATATGTATATATGTATATATATGTATGTATATATATATATGAAAAATATTGATTTCACATTCTCATTTTGTAAAATGTATATTTGTCCCAAGATGTCACATATATAAATAATAAAGCTTGAAAAAGAAAATATTTTGCATGAATAATAGTGAATTGCATACTGAGACTAAGTGAGTAGTCTAAAAATTTAAATAATTGAGATTTTATACACTAGTGTAGATACCTAAATTTAGCATAAGCTTATTCAAAATACACATTTTTACATAAATCTTATTATTTATATTATTGTTGATGAATGAATGGTTCATTGGCATGTTGTGTTTCAAGTCCTTTTGTTCTCTCTTGTCATCTCCTTAAAATATATTTATGTTACTATTTTATGTTATCATATTATATCTAAGGTATCCCCAATTGCTTTATAAATTTATCTATGTTCATTTCAATTTTTTTGACATGTTTGCACTACATGAACAAAGACACATCATAAATAGTCCTATAATATGGACTTGTCCTAGCGTAACTTATTGAAAAATTCTTAGTCTCTATGTTGGTAACAATCCTTTTTATTGTAGTTGGTTATTTTGAGTTTGTACCTTCATGATTGCATGAGAAAATAAATTCAAATAAAAAAGACTACATAAATAAGTGTCTTTTAAAGAAAAGATTCACTTACTCTTAAAGATAAAAAATATATACAAAATTTTATACATTGAATAACTTATTTGTCTATAGATCTTAAGGCTGAATATATAATTTGCATGCATAAAAGATCATCTAGTCTTTCATCTATGATTTCATACACATATAAGAGGGAGAACTACATTGGCATGAGGCCCATTTGGGATATATATGAATCAATTAATTGCACATGGGTTTTTTAGTCTAGATCAACTATTCCCTTGACCACATTCCTTTATTTTATATGTAATGCCCATTTGGTTCTTGTGTGGGAATTATAATTGTGTTTTTACATGTCATCCTCATATCAAATCAAGATCTATGCATAAATAGGATGCATAAATACACAAGCAGGCATACTCATATTTTTAGATCCATTAGACTATCTAATAGGATAAAGTCATAATATATAGATAACATCACACTGTGTACTTGTCCCTTATACAAATTTATCCATCTATATCTTCATTCTCTATTTTTGTTAGTGAAACATTCACATAGATTATTATCAATGTATGCAAGTAAAACTAGAGAGATTTATAACTTATACTACTCAATATTATTCAAGTTTAGAGAAGGTAATCAACTAACAAATCCACTTGGAAATACATGTATATTGGGTTCATGACCAATAATAGTTCCTCTAAACTTACACTAAGATATCTCTTATCACACAATGTCAAATGAGAGGTTTCCAATGCCTCTATTCAAATTCCATTTCATGATAACCTTAGCTTGGTCTTATGATTATAATAATAATAATCAAGTTAAATTAATAAATAGCATGCAATATAATATAGTATATGAATATGAAAGTTAATCTAGTGCTCACAAAATCTTGTGAAATAAATTGGGAAGATAATAAACATGCAAACACAATTATATCTAATATAACATATAAATGATCTAAGAAAGGAGAGATACAATTCAATCCATTAGTTATACAACATCTATTTATCTAAATATGAAGGTTTAGGAATATACTTACCTTATCTAAGTGAACCTATCATGCCTCAATCTCTCCCTTGGCTAATGGTGCTTTAAAAGAGATTGTTGTGGGATTGTAAGTATCATAGAGATAAATCAAATCTCAAGTGCTACTTATCCAAGGTAAAAAAAAGGTAATGAAACCTACTAATGATTGTATAAGCATATTTATGATAAGTAATTATGAATAATTGAATGATCCTCTATTTATAAATGAAGTTGAGGAGATATTTATAGCTATGGATTGACCCTAAACCCTCCTAGGAGTTTATATGTCTCAGTTAGCTTGATCAAATTTGTTAGGTAGGAAATAGAGTTGTGAGGTCTCAAACTATGTCACCTTGGGCTAACATAGTTTTGTAACGTGCGCTATATCCTAATTTTTTTTTTGACTCAATTTAAATAGTAGGAAAAGTATTAAAAAGAGTTTTTTTTATTAGTTAGGGGATATTTTGGTAGGTGAGCTACTTAGAGAAGTCTATAAGTGGGGTTTTAATGCTTAGGGAATCAAATATAAGTATATTGTATTGGTTTTAGGTGGTGGTATATGGCCAACAATCCTATAAAGAACCAAAGGTTTGCCAACCCCTTTTCCAATGCACCCTTTAAGGCATGCACTCAGAGAGATTGAGATTTGATAGATTCTTGCAAGAGAGAAAGCATCAATAATTGACAAAGTTTAAAAATATTGTGTGTATACAAATGCCCCTCTCAAAGCTCATCACATGTCATGTATTTGTTACATGGGATGGGGCTTTGGGAAAATAACATAGCAATGCAAAACATTGAGATAATAAACTATAGTAAAAAGTATAAATTGAAAAGATAATAAAGAAATAAATAAAACAATTTAAAGTATCATAGACATAACTTGGCTTACCTTTATTTTTAAATGGTTTTCTACTCTATTTGTAATTTTGATTATTTAGGGTGTATTTATTACTTTGGACAAACACTAAGGATACAAAACTAAATAGAAAAAATAAATAATTGTAGGGAAATCAAAATAACTAAACTTTATAGAACTAAAATAAATCACTTGGTAAATTGGTAAGTTAAGGTGGTAAGTGCTAAGTTAAAACCAAAAGGACCAAGAAAAATTGAGAGTAAATAGAGTAACTAAAAAATCCAAGGCTACTAAATGACAAACAAACCCAAGTAAATGCACCTTAAGTAAGAAAAGTAACAAACCAGATCAAACCAAGGACATGTGAAAGTGAAATAATAAATCTGACATCAATGTAAAATAAGTAAAAAACCAAATTTAAATAAAGATGTACTGTTAAAATAAATTAAAAACAAGATTTATGAGTGAGAAGTAACAATAAAAACTCACTAAAAAATAGAAAAACTAAAATAGAAAAATGGAACAAGATTATTCATAAAAAGAGTGATAAATACATTTTTAAATTTTTTAAAGAAAATTGAGGAAATCCAAGAAAGATAAATAAATGGTGTAAGGAACTGATTCATAGTCACTCAAAAATATAGTTTTATTCTTAATATATATATAGAACTAAAATAAAAGTATTAGTAGCATGATTTAAAAAGACATGAATAAGAGGGAATATAGAAGTTGGGAAACTAATTTAGAAGTTATTGAGGTCAACATACCCTCATTTATAAAAAATGGGGACCCATGTGTCAAATTGTGCAAATTTGTGCCTTGAAAATGAAAATTAACTTGATCAAAGTCTCATTATCATGTTTACACATTATTTTATTTGAAGATAATCCACACCATGGTCTGGCTAACTTATTTGTTCATAGTTCTAGTTTAACCTTATCTAGAGTGCTAACATTGGATATTTGTGTTTTAGGTTACAAGTTTAATGGAGCCCACATGGGAATGAATAAGCTTAGGGTTTTTATGATTTAATGTTTAATTGATCTTTTACTAGATTTGGTCTATAATTGATTAATATTTTAAAACCCTAACCTAATGTTTTACCTAGATATTTTAACTCAAATCTAAATTTGGCAAGAGATTTTTATTTAAAATTAAGTAGAAATAAATTAATAATGATATGGGCTTAGTCTATTTTTATTTACTAAGGCTTAGTCATGTTTTTCAACATAGCCAAATCTTAGTATAACATCCATGCTTAGTCCTTTTTATGCCCTGAGTCCCCTTTTTAGTATATATATTATTCATAAGGTCCTTTTGTATATGTTTCTACATTTTGGTCATGTCTTTTCAAGATTTTCTTTTGGAATGTTGTATCAAAATAATTATCCTTCAAAATTTAAGTTTATCCCAGTTATCCTTCAAAATTTTTGTCTAAGATTTATTTTGGACATTTTGTTTGATAGATCTACCTTTCGATACTTTTGTTTTCAATGTTCCATTTACTTTAGACATTTTATTTAACAAATCCTATCTTTGGGGGAAATGTGTCAGACATTTTATCTGGGCCAATTTTCCCAAAAAAACTTCCCTTCACTAAGTTTCCTAAAAGGAATACCCTTCAGCTTCTTTGAAATGATCCTTTGGATATTTGAATATGCCCTTCAAGATTTTTTAAGGGGCACCTTATCTTTAGACTTACCCTTTGTGATTTTTGTAAGAGGAACTTTGTCTTCCAGACATACCCTTTCGAAGTGTTAAAAAGGACCTTTGCCCTTCTCAATTATCCTTCAGTATTTTAAAAATGCCCTTTCCCCCATGAGAAGTGCCCTTCAAGAATTTTGTATTGAGAAAATGCCCTACCAAGTAAAAATGCAGGCGCAATTTTATTACATAGCCTAAGGCCTTAACCCAAAGTTCCATCATATTTAAATATACAATAAAACCTTAGGTTAAGACCTTATGCTAAGTCATATTCCATAGGGTCCTTTTTATGTTTATCTTAGCTTTAAAAATTTAGGTTAAAATCCTTACACTTTGTCCTTTTAATTATTCATGGGATCCCTTTTTTTCTATGTTTAAAACCATAGTCTAAAGTCTTTATGTTGAGTCCCTTTTAATTCACGAGGTCATGTATATTATGTTTAGAACTTGGCTTAATTTTTTATCCTAAATCTCAAGCTTAAATTTCATTCTTCTATACAGGATCAATGTTCCATGTTTAAGCAAAGGACCAAGATTAAACGGAACAAGATCAATGATGAAAAGTAGTGGAACTTAGTTAAACATTGATCATATTTTCTAGATCAATGATACACATTCTAGCATATAGAAATTGAATGAACGGAGTGAGATCAATGCAAATTTTTCAATGAAGCTCTAAGCTCCCATGATACTACCAAGTGGCATAATCTCAAACCCATAGTTCAATAAGGAGAAACACCAAACAGTCAACACATGGAACATGTAGGAAGAAGGATGAACCCAAAAATGACAAATGGAAAACCTGATAAATAGTCTCAAAGATGAGCTTAAAATTGACGATCGTATGCCCATCAATGACATTTTTATGGATGTTAAATTTAAGATAGTAACCAATTATAATGACATGTTTAAAATTGATGGTCATGAAACTATCAATGATGTTCCTATAGACATCAAATGATGGTCGTTTGGATGCCAATTTTAACATAGTAAACTAGGATCCAAATTTTAAAAGGCAATGGTCATTTTTGGACAATGATGGACAAAATGATCTGAGATGCCATATAAATGCCACATCAAAGCTATATGAGTGTAATAGGTCAAATTAGAGACCCTATGAACCTATTAATATAAAGGGTTGGGATCTAAGATCACAATGTCTGAATTAACTATGCCATTGGAGCATTGATTATCCTCAAGAAGCTTAAAGATGGGACCATGCCTATACTAAGCTAAGAGTACCAAGGAACTATAAAGATCTTGTAGTGGCTAGTAGGTCCCAAGGTGAGGTGAAATGGGAATGTTATTTTTGTAACTATTATTGTATTATATTCTAAAATAAGATACTATTTTTGTATAGACATGTGCAATTTATAAGAGCACATTGTCTATAAGTCGGTTCATTAGAAAAGATCATTTGTTCTAGAATGTAATAGAAATGATAACTATCATATATACATGTTTAAATATAACTTGATATCACTGACCAACATGCTTCCTTGCATCTTATAAAAGGAGAATTATCATTTATAAAAAAGGGGGGGAGTTATTAGAACCAAATTACTTTGTAAACTTTGAGAAATTAATATAATCAAAGAATTTTGCAAGGATTGTTTAATATTTGCTTGTGTGAAGTGTTATATGGTTTATTTCTTAGTTTTCTAGTTTCATTTTTAGATTTAAATGGTTCTTAAGGATTCTGGATATGTATCTTGAATTTAGAGTTGCTAATTTGTGCCAATGCTAGATTAGTTAAAAATTCTTAAACTTATTTCATTTTTCTGCACTTCTTTTGTATTTGGGTTAATGTTGTTTGCTTGGAGAAGTGAATCTCTAAAGTGAGCTTGGTTCCTATTTGCATTATTTCATACCTTATTTAGAAGCTTGCCTAATGTATGTTGTGATTTGGGCTTAAGATATTTCACTTCATACATTAGTTAAATGCATGTTCAAATGATATTTTAACTTTGTCATAATGTTTGAAACAAGACCAACAACATCTTTTCTTTTGCCCTACCTTTCTTTTTGCTTCTTTTTTAACCAAATCACCTTAGTTTAATTTTCATTGTAAATATCCATCTTATATTATTTCTTGATCATAATTCATCTTCCTTATCTTAGTATACTGCATATTTTACATAGATATACTATTTGTCCAAGGTGGCTTCCAACCACCATTTAATATAAATATTATGAAACAGTCACTTATTCTACCTCTATTCCACCAACAAATAATAGGATTATCACAACCTAGAACTCGTGCACTAAATTCTTAGAATTATAAAATGAGAATTATTTCTTAAACACTCTAGGCACCTATGGTACACATTTAGGCATCAACAAGAATAGCTTCACTAGCACTAAAAGGAGGGCCTTAAGTAGATCTTTGTGAATTTTTAGAATCTTTGCTAATTCTAGTGTGTTTTGATCAAAGATTGATGTATTCATTACATATTTGTTTTTATTTTAGCATATTTTTATAAATATCATTGATATTTATGGTTTTAGACTAGTCTTTAGGCTTCCTTTAGCCAAATATTGATATTCTTTGAAGATCCATAGACATTCATGTAAAGGTAGTTTATGCTTTGTGTATTCCCCATATTTAAGGTTAATAACAATAATTTTGTACAAATATTGACTATTTATTTGTAAAGTTAAGTTTATTTGAACTTAGATATGTAAATATCCCTTTCATTCATCAATATAGATATATATTTTAGCTTAGTTAAATATAGTCATGCTTTACATATATTTATGCAAAATTGTCTTAACGTGAAAACTTAATCATTATATTTTGTAAAGATTAGTTTGATGCATCATATTTTAAATAGGTTTTAAGGTCACAAGCTATAATTACCTAAGTTAAGGCTTAGGTGATCAAAATTCCCAAAGTTTCAAACACTTCACCAATTTCAGGTACCCATGTGTTCAAGGTATGGCTTGGCTAGGTGGATCTTTAATCAACATGCCAGGTATAATACCTAATATTCCTCAAAATCCTAAAAGGTATTTGCCTTATTTTAGTAATATAGGTGTTGTTAATGCTAAGGATAACATTAGGTTCTTTAAGGCTACCTTGAGATTGTTAAATGTTGTTCATGAAGGTGTTTCTAGTAGACTATTTCCTTTTAGTCTAAGAGATGAATCATATGATTGGTTTCTTAACCTTCTTGAGGATTTCATTATTAGTTAGAATGATTTTGATAATTATTTCATTAATCAATTTATAAATTCCATCATTCCATATGTCCTTTATCAATAGTTCCTTACTTTATGAAGGATTCAAATGAAACCATTAAGAATTTGAATGCTAGATTTCAAAATATGCTTAATAGAATTATAATTCCTTATAGACCTGTCGAGGCTTTAGCTTTAGATATTTATAAGGATGATTTAGATCCATTAACTTTTGTGTTTTTGAAAAGATCTATTAGAGTCATTGATACATTATATTTAGCCTATGCTGAAGCCATGGTAATCAATGACCAAATGCAACCCCAGGGTCAAATGGCATATACTATTCTAAATGTCAATATTAATTTTCCCATGTGGAATGTCATTTATAATTAAAATAAAAATATACCTACACCTAGGTTTCAAAATAGTAGTAATGAGTCATCTAAGAACATGCATGAAATGAATCTTTGTGATATAGATTTGCCTAATTAGTTCCATGTTTTTATAGCATATCATGTTTTTGAATCATATAAATATGGAAGAGACACTTCTAAAATTATTCCTAATCAAGACAATGTTGTAGGGACATCTAGATTTGTACAACCTTTTGGTTTTCCATTTTAAGAGGAAAGTGAACCTAAAAATGGTATGGAATAAGGAACAACTCCTCAGGAGGAGCAACCCCTAGAACAAGATCAGATACAAGTGGAATTCTATTCATAAAATAGTTGTGAGGATACTACATATGAAGACATTGATGAAATTCAAGAAGATGACCATGAAAAGCAATTATACCAATATTTATTGAATGAATTTGAAACTAGAGTGAATGAAGTTCTTAAGGATGTCATTGAAATATTTATGGGCAAAATGAATTAAGATGAGGTGAGCATGACAGATCAAGAGCCTTCATATGATTCCATCAAAAGGTCAAAAGTATGTGATCAACATGTTTTAGATGGTGAGATTCTAGATAAACTCTTTTTTATTGATCATGATGAAGATGCCTTTTAGGATGACTTGGAACATTTTTATATAAATGTTGGTAGTCCATGCCCACCTCCAAAATAACTTAATGAAGACATTAGTATGAGCATACTAGCCAAGCTACCATTATTGAATGAAGATGATATAATCCACTATCTATCTATGGATGAAGTAGAAATAACACTCCTACTACAAATTATGAGAATTTAGGAAGAATATGATTAGGTCTTACATTCATATCTTTGACCCATGCATCTTATAATTCTAATAGGAGACCAAGCCACATCACCTAGAAGACACAAGTATACAAGTGCTCCTATCCACAAGAAGAGGGCATTAAATGGAAGTAATCATGTTTCAAGGTTATGTAGTAGATTAAATAATTTTCCATTTGATCCTAGAGATAAGTTTTTTAAGAGTTAGTGTAGGGATTAGTTTAGTTTATTTCATGTTTCTTTCCTTCCTGTCCTTTATTTGTAAATAATGTCTGTATATATTTGTTTGATTTTTTGTGCTTTGTTATTTTCTTCTAAATAATTCCTTTGGATATCCCTCCAATCAAAGATCACCTAGCTACTTAAGAGATCTATGTTCAAAAATATGGTTATGACTTCTCAACATTGGTTGATTATGGATTATTGAAATATGAGCTTGATGTTGTAGTTTAGAGAAGCTAGCAAAAACTGATGGATAAGTTAATTATTCCTTGAGATTTTAAACCTTGTTCTGATCGAAGCTTGGTTTTAAGAAGGATTCCACATTTGGGATGAAATCTTAAACTATTAGAACATAATTATGCTTGCACATAAAAAACATTAATTTATTGGGACAAAATTTACAGCTAAGGATGATTGTTTGAAAATCAAACACTTGACCAAATCCATAAACTTGGCTAACCTGGTTCCCAACTTTTTATAGAAAGCCAAAATGATCTAAAAATACAAAAATAAGAGCTTATTACAAAATTAAAATATTTTCAAGCAAAGGTGATAATGGTAATATCCACTGTGGCTATGGATGCATAGCTAACAGTGGAATAAGGCCTTGAGTGAAGCCAAAGGAATATTTGTCGGGGCTATGGATGCCAAGTTGGTAGTAGAGCAATGCCCAAGCTTTCTTTGAGCTAAAGTATGGTTCTCAATGAATACTCAAACATGCTGAAAGTCAATATTTATGATTAAAGTCATGAACCTAGAAGTTGTTCTCTAAATTATTTGGCAATCAATAGGTGGAATCAAAGCACACACACAACATGATTAAGTTTTTATGTTTGATCCTAATTTTAGATATGGAAGATTTTTTCTAACCATGAACTGATCTTAATAATGGTGCTTGATCAAATATAATAAACAACTTAATTATTAGTCTAAACTAGAGTCTCTAAATTCTAACATATTGCTATTTTTCTCCCAAAAGTCACCATTTGTTGAGGTCATCATACCCCCATTTCTAAAAAATGGGGGTTCATGTGTCAAATTGTGCAAATTTGTGCCTTGAAATTTAAAATTCACTTGATTAGAGTGTCATTAGCATGATTACACATTATTTTATTTTAAGATCATCCAAACCATGGTTTGGCTATCTTATTTGTTCATAGTTCTGGTTTAACCTTATCTAGAGTGCTGACATTGGATATTTGTGTTTTAGGTTGTAGGTTTAATGGAGCCCATCTGGGAATGAACATGCTTAGGGTTTTTGTGCTTCAATGTTTAATTGATATTTTACTAGCCTTGGTCTATAATTTACTAATATTGCCTAATGTTTTACTTGGGCCTTTTAATTCAAATCTAAATTTGGTGAGAGCTTTTTGTTTAAAATTAAGTGAGAACAAATTAATAATGCTATGGGCTTAGTCTCTTTTTATTTTCTAAGGTTTAGTCATGTTTTTTCAACATAACCAAACCTTAGTATAACATCCATACGTAGTCCCTTTTATTTCTCGAGTCCCCCTTTTGGTCTTTCTATTATTCATAGGGTCCTTTTGTATATTTTTCTACCTTTTGGGCATGTCTTTTTGAGTTTTTCCTTTGAAACTTTATCCCAAAATAATTATCCTTTAGACTTTATGTTTAGGCCAGTTATCCTTTAAAAATTTTATCTAAGATTTATTTTGAACATTTTTTCTAATAGATCTACCTTTCAGGACTTTTGTTTTCAATGTTTCATTTCCTTTAGACATTTTCTTTGACAAAATTTTATCTTTTGGGGAAATGTGTCAGACATTTTGTCTAGGCCAATTTCCACTAAAAAATTCCCTTCACCAAGGTCCCCAAAATGAATACTTTTCAACTTCTTTGAAATGATCCTTTGGCTTTTTGAATATGCCCTTCAGGATTTTTTTAAAGGGCACCTTATCTTTAGACTTACCCTTCAATATTTTTATAAGTGGTACTTTTTATTCTAGCATACCCTTTTTAAATTTTGAAAAGGACCTTTTGCCTCCTCAATTATCCTTTGAACTTTTAAAAATACCCTCTCCCCCATGAGAAGTGCCCTTCAGGACTTTTATCCTAGGCAAATGCCCTACCAAGTAAAAATGCATGGCCACTTTTATTACTTAACTGATGGCCTTATCCTAAATTTCCTTTGTATTTAACTATATAATGAAACCTTAGGTTAAGACCTTATACTAAGTCATATTCTATAGGGTCCTTTTTATGTTTAGCCTAGCTTAAAAATATTTGGTTAAAATCCTTATGCTTGGTCTATTTAATTATTCATAGGGTCCCTTTTGTTCTATGTTAAAACCATGGTCCAAATTCTTTATGCTAAGTCCATTTTAATTCACGAGGTCCTATATATTATGTTTAGAACTTAGCTTAATTTTTTATCCTAAGTCTCAAGCTTAAATTTCATTCTTCTATGCAAGATCAATGACCTACATTTAAGTGGAGGGCCAAGATTGAATGGAGTGATATTGATGATGAAAAATAGTGGAACTTAGTTAAACATCAAGCATATTTTCTTGATAAATGGTACACATTATAGTGTACAGATCTTGATTGAATAGAGTGAGATCAATGAAGAATTTTCAATAAATATCTGATCTCCCATGGGACTGCCAAGTGGCATAACTTTGGACCCCCAATTCAAATAGTAGAAGCACCAAGTAGTCAACATGTGGCACATATAGAAAGAAGGTTAAACCTAGAAATGACAAATGACAAACATGGTAAATAGTCATAAAGATGAGCTTCAAATTAGTGGTCACATTCTTATCAATGACATTCCCATGGATGATTGTGTAGGTGTCAAATTTAGGATAGTAACCATTTCCAATGATGTGTTTAAATTGATAGTCATGTGATCATCAAATATGTTCCCATAAACATCAAAGGATAGAAACATGATTGTAAATTTTAACATAGTAAACTAGGATCCAAGTTTTAAAAGGCAATGGTCATTTTTGGATAGTAATGAAAAAAATGACCTAGGATGCTATGAAAATGCCATGTCAAAGTTATATGAGTGCAATAGGCCAAATCAGAGACCTTATAGACCTAGTAATATAAAGGGTTGGAATATAAGCTCACAATGTTTGAATTAAATATGCCATTGGAGCATTGATTATCCTCAAGCCACTTGAAGATTGGACCATGTTTGTATTAAGCCAAGAGTACCAAGGAACCATAAAGATCTTGTAGCGACCAATGGGTCCCAAGGTTAGATGAAATAAGAATGTTATTTTTGTAGCCATTATTGTATTATATTCTGAAATAGGATATTCTTTTTATATAGACATGTGCAATTTATAAGATCAAATTGTATATAGGTCAGCTCATTAGAAACAATCATTTGTTCTAGAATGTAAAAAAAATGACAACTGTCTTATACACATGTTCAAATATAACTTGATATCACTGATCGACATGATTTATTATATATTATAAAAGGATCATTTTCATTTTTAAAAAAGGGGGAGTTATTAGAACCAAATTACTTTGTAAACTTTGAGCAATTAGTATAAGCAAGTAATTCTACAAGGATTGTCCAGTATTTGCTTGTGTGAAGTGTTATATAGTTTCTCTCTCAGTTATTTGGTTCATTTTAAGATTTGAATAGTTTCTATAGATTATGGATATATATATATATATATATATATATATATATATATATATATTTAATGTAGAGTTTTTAATGTGTGCCAATGCTAGATTAGTTGAAAATTCTTAGGCTTATTTTATTTTCTACACTTCTTTTGCATTTTGACTAATGATGTTTGCTTATAGAAGTGAATCTCTAAAATGAACCTAGTTCCTATTTACATTATTTGATACCTTCCTTAAAAGCTTTCCTAATTTATGTTTTGATTTGGGCTTAATCTGTTTCACTTTATATATTGGTTAAATGCATGTTCAGATGAGATTTATACTTTGTCATAATGTTTGAAACAAGATGAGAAAAATCTTTCTTTCTGCCCTACCCTTCCTTTTGCTTTTTTTTAACTAGACCACCTTAGTTTAATTGTCATTGTAAATATCCATTTTAGATTAGTTATTGATCATAATTTATCATCCTTGGCTTAGCATACTTTATGTTTTACATAGATCTACTATTTGGCCATGGTGGATCCCAATCACCACTCAATATAAATATTGTGAAATAATCACTTGTTTTGCCTCTATTCCATCAATAGATAATAGGATTATCTCAACCCACAACTCATGCATTGAATTCATATAATTTTAAAATGAGAAGTGTTTCTTAAACACTCTAGGCACCTATGGTACACATTTAGGCATTAATAAAAATAAACTTGCCTATCAAAGGGAAAATGAAATGGGTGGTGGGGGAAATGTAGGTGATTTCAAGGTAGAAAATATTTATCAAAATAAAGATATTCAAATTAAATTGGAAAAACAAGAGGAGTTTTGAGATTAAGGATTTGAGAGAACTGACCTTAGCCACACAAATTTGGGTTATCTAGAGAAGTATAAATATCATCATGTGAAGACTATATGCATGAAAATTAAAATGGACCCACCTTCCCACAACATGTTCCCCATTCCTCAAGACCCATTACAAAACCATTCATCTACTACAAAGATTGGGTAATTGTGTGAGAAAGTAGGTAGCACTATAGATAATTTTAGAGTCTTCTATCCTATCCTACTAGCCCACCGCACTCCTATGGACCTTAATTCTATCATGAAGCCAACTATGGAGTTTGAGTTTCAACTAGAATAAAAGGTGTGCTTGATAATCATGCATTTTGGTGTGATTTTGTCTTTTGATTTATAGTATACTTTTATTTTAAATGATTTGGATTTTAATTTTTTTATGTATTTTTCTATTCCTCCTCTATATGGATTTGAAAAACCAATATGGGTGTTAAAAATGACTAACATAAAAAAACTTAGACTTGGTAGTTAAAGAAAAGAACTTAGAGAGCATGGTGTCTATGATTATTATACTTGCATGGTAAATAATAATAATATTTTGAAACTGATCTTGGTATGAAAAAAGTGGAATGAAAATAGGAGAGACAAGGAGAATGAACATGAAGGGATCGAGTAGCATCAAATCACAAAAAAATGTGACAATGTGAAAAGGATACAATGATAGGTAAGTATGACTCTATATTATGAAAAATGATGTAAGTGTAGATAAAAATTCATAAATAATCTATTTTGAAGGTGTTACCATAAATAAATAAAACCAATTTTGAGAGTATGAGATCATAATCCTTAACCATTTCCTTAATTTCTAAGAAAAATGTTGTAGTTTAAAGATAGTTTTGAAAAAGTTATATATTTTATGAGGAAAGCTTAGTCCTATCCAAGGTATTACATTACAAATCATAAGAGATAAACCAAAGTAGGTAAAAAATATTAAAATTTTATTCTAAGGAAGGCTTGGTCCTATCCAAGGTCTTATACTACAACTCATAAAAGTAAAGGGAAAAAGACTCCAATATGCCACACATCCTCAAACCCTAACAGTCATGTCCAACCTAGATAGGATGTTATGGTGATGGAGGCATAATTTAGATTGGAATGTAAGCCCACCTCCTTCATTGATTATGTCTCTCATTTAGCTCCTAGATCAGATCCCAAACCTCTCACCCCTTCTACTGACCTAGTGGTAACTTTTGATGAAGAAAAAACTATGGTTGTTATCAAATTAGAGGAATATTTTAAAGCCAGGGTATCATATGCATATTTTTGGATCTCTGGCTAAAGATCCCAGAACTCAAAAACTAGTTCTCTAATCATTATAAACCCCTTCTCTTAGGTAAACTTGATATTTAACCTTATTCTAAAGGCTTATTCATTATTATTTCCCATGATATTGAGGACAAAGATAAGATTCAGGAACAACCTTAGTTCTTAAATAACCACACCTTGCTCATGAAACCTTGGTCCTCTACCTTCAATCATCTCAATTATCCTTCACATATAAAACCCATTTGGGTTTGTCTACCCAACCTTCCACTTCAAGTTTGGATGGAATCTAGCTTGAGGGCTATTGGTAAATCCTTGGGTGGGTATCTATGAATACATCTAGATATTGATATTTTCTCCCTCATCACTTTTGCTAGGATTCTAGTCAACATTGATACCTCTAAGAACCTTCCAAAAAAATCACCCTAAAGATTGGTAATCACACTTGGTCCCAAGATATTGGATACAAAGGTTTATTATTTCACTATCATAGTTGTTTTGGAACTGGGCACTTGACTAAAAACTATAGCCTTCTAAGAAAAAAGAAAGATTCTTCTTGGTGGAAATATTTTATCCCCAAAAACCTCATGATGATAGCCATAAATAAAGAGTGGGATATTGACAGTGAGGATTTTAATGCCCCATATGAAGGTCATATTTTCCTTGCTTCAAATAAGGGCCCCGTAATCTCACCACAATATGAAGATGAACTCTTGGTCGATTTAATCTCTCTAAGGAAGACTAGGCTAATTCCATCTTCCCCCTCAAAGGAGATCCTAGATTTGGTTTCTTCCAGGGCATATCCCAAGACAACAACAAAATTTAAATCCTATCCCTACATCCCAGTTGAGGAAGATCCAACAAAACTTTATATTGAGAACAAAGAACATTGGTCAGTGGTTCAAAAAAAGAAAAAAGGAAGAAAAGTAACGACCCAACCTTCCTGTATGTCTCTCCACTCAGGAGAGCCCCATGTTAATTTTTTGAATACCATCAAAAAAGGGGATATGTACCCAAGGTAAGTTTGGTGGAAACTTCATGGAAGTTTCTTGGTTAGTTCATATTTTAGTTTGTTTTTGGTAAAATTCCTAGTAGTGAGGGATTCTTTCCACCCATTTGGTTGCCACTGGTAGAGGTGTCTTATTTGAGCTATAATGTTTTAATTTTCATCCTTTCATTTATACAAGGATGTGGAACCTTTCAAAAACTCCATTTAACTAATCTAATAAAAAACAAAAGAAAAGGGAAACAAAGAATGAAAATAAACTTATAAAATGACAAATTCATGATCAAAGAGAAAATGTTAAGACTAAACTACGAGGTAAAATATATTCATGATGATGGTCATGTCCTATCCCTAGTCTTACAATGCAACTCATTAATTAAATGAAAATAATCAAGATAAACTAAATGACCAAAAATAGTAACTAGGGCTATTGAGTATGATGTAATGTTGTAGGCTAGATATCTTTGGAGGAAATCTTTGAAAAGTGTTAGTATTTATAGTATATGAAAGAAAATAAAAGAAATATTTAAGAAAAATATTTATTTATGAATTAAACATTAGTGGGTTCTTTAAAAATGTGTCCTTATTAGTTTGTAATCTATAGTTATTAGGACTAAGGATGTCTCTTGCTAAGTACAAACCCCATCATTTTTGGGCATATTTTCATTTTTTGTCATGTGTATAATCTAATTTGAGGACTAAATCACGAACATTGAAATTTCTTAATTTTAAGTTTTTCTTATGTTGTTTAGTGATGTGATCTTTGTATTGGATATTAGGTTGTAAAGTATCCATATATCACTCATCTAGGAAATCTAAAGGATGAAGATGGGCTCCATGGAATTCCTCATCAGGCATTATACCATGAAGAGAGATACATAGATATGGGAGTTCAAATTCAAATGGGAAGACTGATTCAGACCCATATACTAATAAACATGGTGTTTCCCTAGTATAAGTGTGTATGCTAGTGTGGTAAGACATAAGTGTGAGATAAATATGAAGGTGACAATTAGTATGAGATTCTATAATAGTCTTTTGTAGTAATTTAAAAAAAAAAAAATTAATGGCTTTTGATTGGACATTACATTGAGGATGATAAGGTGTTGAGAATTAATGTGTAATATTGAATTTTGTAGATAATTGTTTCATATCTTTATTTTTGAACTTGCCACCATTATTAGAAATGATGGTATAAGGAAATCTAAAATGATAGATGATTTTATTGAGAATAAATTTGGAAATGGTAATACTAATGATATTAACAAGAGGCATGGATTCTACTCGATTGGTAAAATATTTAGTTGTAATTATAATGAATATGTAACCATCTTGTGATCTAGGTAATTTTCCATTGAGGTCTAATCCCCACATAGAGAATGACCAAGGAAACTCCACTTTTTAGATTTTTCCTAGAGGAGAGTGGATTAGATCGTCATGAAGTTGATAAAGATTACACTTTTTAGCAAAATTAATGGCATCATTTTCAAGAGTAGGATAAAATTAACCCATATGAAAATATTTTTAGACTGTAGAGTGAACATTAGAATGACCACCACAAATTCCCACATGTGTTTGTTGTAGGAAAGCATGAACTTATTTTACATTACACACTGTAGTAGGGTTATTTTTGCATTATGATAGTAAATGATGTTGTATCATAAGACATATTAGAATTTTTGTTTGCATATTAAATTATTTTCATGAGAATCTTTGTTTGAAGGGCAAGTTTGATGTTTGATGAATTGAATTATGTTTTTAGACCATGGGATTTTTCAAATAGTAACAACCTCAATGTGAAAAATTAGATAATCATTTTTGTTTTATAAAGAATAAGGTGATTTTCTAATTTTAATAATAAATTGAGAATCATGAAGTACTTGATGAGGGTAAAATAGAGATGTTGATGAAGTGAGAAAATCAACTATAGTATTTATATCTCTTGGAATTGTTTCAATGGTAAAAGAGGTAATTCTTTGGTAACCATAGTATCAATTTGATGATATGTGATTAATTTTTAACTTTTGCATTGATAATCTCCATTAACTTGATGGCATATACGTTATGAGCCACCTAAAGCATGTAAATATGGGATTTCTAAATCAATTATGGTTTACATGCCTAGTATTAGAGCTTCATATTCAGACATGTTATTGGTGACATCAAAAGTTAATAGAAATACTAAAGGTATAATTTTACAATATGGGTTGGTTAATATATAACCGACCCTAGCTCCTTGAAGGCATTTTATGCCATCAAAGCGAAGTGTCCAATTTTTTTCATGTATGTCAATTGTAAATTTTGATAATTCTTCAATGACTAATTTAGATTTAGTGGTAAAAGAAGTGAAATCAGTTTCTTCTTGGTTATTTTCTTCTAGATCAATAGTGAAATTGTGAAAATAATATTTGAGAGAAATTGTTTGGTTAAGACCTTCAAGAATTTATCCATCATGGAGAGTATCTTGAAGGTGGTTTGTAGATAGTAAGGAAGTTATCTCAAGTCTGTATATGATGACTTGTCCTTTGACAAATTTTTGTGTAATAATTCAAAGTTCAAATTCCATTAATAGGACCATCCATTTGTCAATTCTATCTCCAAATAAGAAAACTTTGGAGAAGAAATGATGAAACACATCAAAATGGATAATGACATAAGTAGTTTGATAAATCATATAATGATGGATATTTTAAGTTAAGATATAAATAACAAGGCAATCATGTTATAATTTGGTGTAATATTTTTCATAATAGATTAAACCTCAATTGATATAGTAAATAATATATTATCTACTAGTATCTTCTTGTTGGGCAAGCATTGACCCAACTGATATGGGGGTAGGGGATGTACATAGAATTAATGGATAATAATTTAAAGGTGGATGAAGAGTGGGGGGATGAAGCAAATATTATTTCATAATATCAAATGGTTTTTTGCATAAATCTATTTATTCTAGAGCATTACCATTTTTAAGAAGAGAATTGACAGAGTAAATACTGTAAGTTATTTTTGGAACAAACCAGTGAATTATTCCAAGATTTCCAAGGTATGTTTATATGTAAATAATAAATCAAGGAATAGGCATGTTGAGGATAGATTTTATTTTAATGCAGTTGACATCAATGCCTTGAAGGGAAACTAGAAAACCTAGAAGTTTACTAGATGTAACTCCGAATACACATTTAAATGGATTAAGTGTGACTTTATATTTAAAGAGTTGATAAAAAATGATAGCTAAATAATGAAGGTGAGTTTTATGACCATTAGATTTGGTAATGTGGTCATCCACATAAGTTTTGACAATTTTGTGAATAATATCATGAAAATGGTCATTACACATTGATATGTGGTTCCATCATTTTTGAGACTAAAAGTAATTTTAACATAACAATAGGTTCCCATTATGGGGTAAATGTTATTCTATGTTGATCTTCAAGATATATGTGAATTTGGTTATATCCTAAGAAACCATCCATGAGTGATAACATTTCATACCCAGTGGTAGAATTGACCATAACATCTATAGAAGTTAGGGGAAGTTATCTTTTGGACAAGCTAAGTTTATATTATGAAAGTTAATGAATATATGAATAAACATTATGAATTTTTCATGAATAGGAAAAATGTTTGAGACCCATTCCAAGTAGTCCATGGGTTTAATGAATTTAGCTTCAAAAAATTTAATGATTTTTTTGTGACATAAGGTATAAATCTCAAGGGGGAATTTTATTGATTTTGTCTAATGGGTTTAACATCTAGATAAGTGATGATGTTATGAAAAATGATTATAAGATCAATTCCTAATATATATTCATATGACCAAGTGACTGATTCATGATATTTTCAAATAAAAAACTAAATTTATCATTCTCTTTAGGAGTGAGCTCTTTATAAATGGTAATAGGTTGAGGACATGTTAGTGCATGATATTCTATTTTTATAATTTATTTAATGAGGATAGCATTTCCATATTGGAAATGGCATGGATAAAGAGGGAGGGAAGAAATAGGATGTGTTGTAAGATCCACACTAGAGATAAAACTGTTAAAACAAGGAACCTTTTTCCTAAATTTACCAAGTTTATAAAGTTGGCATGGAAGCTGAAGTTCTCTAGCATGGATGAGTTCAAGTATAGCTTTATCACTAGGAAGTGTAGGTAAGGGACATATTATTCAACATATACCTCTAGATCAATTATTTTATTACCATGGATATCATATTCAGAATGCATTTGTCTTATATTAGTGTCTTTGATGTCTAAGGTAATTTATAGTATAATAGTAGTTATAGATTCTATATTGCAGATGTTTGGTTGAGTAGAGTCAACTGGAATGGTAATGTTTGTATTAGTTTGTTCAATAGATGAATTTTCATTTGTATTGAGTTGTATAACCCCAGTGGTATTTATGTGATCATAATAAGGAGGAATAATGTTTAGTTTTGTGATAATAGGTTTTATTATATTAGTTTGTGTAGAATGTTCAGAGGATTCTTGAGTTGAGATTTCTTCAGTTACCCATGAGATGTCTAATAATTATAGATTAATATGAATTACATAACATTCAAGTTCTGATTCAATACCATATGATATACGAATGACATGGACATAATGATTAAAGGAATGTATTTTTGATAATGCCTTTTTCTAATTTTGTACTTATAAATCTTATCATTGGACTTAGTCCATGATATAATTATTATCATAAGTGTGAGAAATAGTGCATGAATTGTTTTTCATAAGAGAATCAGTAGTTGAAACACATAAGTTACTAAATTTTCTAGGAGACATGGTTAAGGAATATTTAAATAATTTGGCCACTCCATACTCATCACATGTAAAGTCATATTTTGTGTAAGAAGTTTCATATGCATTTCATATAGGGGGAGTGTCAGTAGTATCATAAATTAGAGGAATGGATTGATCATAGGAAATAAATAAGGAGGGATTCATTATAAAATGTAAGGAGGTAATTTAGTGTTATTAAAAGTATTTTTTAATTCATTTGGTTCATCATCATATGAATCAATGAGAGTAATATGTAAATAAAGATTAATGTTAAAAAATTTAGGGAGGGGTGCACTATTAATGTGGGGGATAGTTGGAATGTGATATTAAGATTTATGATTTAGTAGTTGTAGACTACATGGAACATTTTCTCTTATGAATGAGTTTGATAAATTGACTATCTCAAGAGGCAATAATCTGCATACAATGTGTCCATGGGTGACCAAGGAGCATGTTTTAAGATAATGGCAGATCAAGAACCATGATCTTAGTGTGAATTATATTAGGCCCAATAGTAAGAGGGATCCAAATGCAACCAAGTGGTTTCTGATTGGTTTTATCAAATCCTCTACACGTGAGATGTGTTTATTCAATATTTTATTTGGTGTATCTAATTTATTGAATTAACTAAAGAGAGGTAACATTAATACATGATCCTTCATCTATGAATATTTTTTAAATAAGAGTATAATTGATCATAATTTTCATAAAGGGGTGGATCATCCACTCGAAAAAGAATTTTATCATTAATGATATCATCTTCAATAAATGATAAGGATGATTTAGGGAATGTGAAAATGGCTTCAATTATATACACATTTGTAAGTGAAGGATCATTGGAAGGGATTTATGAATCAAGTGATGGTGGTTCTTTCATATTTTATAATTGTTGCATATGATAAATAGGATAACTACACAAATTTTATGAGGTACAATATTTTTTGTACGAATAGGATAACTAGGTTTGGGTTATGGTTTTGGAAGTGTTTCCTTGTTTGATTCGAAAGATGTGGGTGTAGTAGTTGTAGTATCTTTAAGTAGTTGTTCCTAAGTGGAGGGTTTATTAGGTTTAGTGATAGGGTATTTGTGAGTAGGTTTTCATCTATAATTGACTTTCTCTATGTTCACAAATTAAGAATTGGTATAATATTTATCATAATCAACATCAATTGCACAAATATTATCATTTGAATGTTGTGTGTTAAAGGTAGAAGACAATTTTTGAGGTTTTGAAGATATGCTTTTAGTAACTTGTTTCTTTCAAGATGCTTTAATATAATCATGATGACATAATTTGATCATAGTATCATGTTCAAATGTGTATCCTAACAACCATATATAATGTATTTATTCATGGGAGATAGGATTAGGAGGAAAAAGTTTTAAAAAGGGTGTGGGTAGGAAGGACAATAGGATGAACTAGGAGATGAATATGATCTAGATCTGGGAGGACTAGGGTTGCTTGAATCATCAATGTCATCCCTCAAAAGTTTGAATGAGCCATAAAGTAAGAGATAATAAAAGTGAAATCTTGGTAGGTTCGAAATACTAGAGTTGAATTTTTTAGGTGGGATATGGTAGAAAAAACTAGAGTGGAATATTCATAGATGATAAGTGGTAGAAATACATATTTAAGACTATGTCTGGTAAGATCTGGTGAAATATCCATGATAAAAAATTGGTATTATTCTAGTGGAATTAGAGTAGAAGTGTTATTTCCTCCTTGTATCATATTTATAAGACTTTGACTCTTATGGGTAGTAAAATAGTCTAGCAAAAATTTAGAGTCTAATGCTTATTTCATCATGAAGGGAGATTACCACATTTAGAGATCTAGGTGGTATTGTATTCCCTTTATGATCCTATTTTATCTTGGTTTTATCCTATGTGATAATATATCATACAATATATTGGTTGTTTATTTATCTCCCTTTCCTATTGGGAAAGAGGAGAATCTTGGTTGTTTTATATATTTTCACCTATTTTTTACATTATACCAATCTGTTGCTAATCTGTTGAGGGCTCAACTGTCCAACTTCAAGATCCGAATAGAGTATATCTCATTTTTATTTTATGTGAACCCCATTACAAGGGCCAAAGTTTTTTGGGTTTGAAGGTGTATGTTAGAGGAATCTTATTTGATTCTATTTGCCTTCTTAGGGTAAGAATATTATGGGCTTTGATGGAGGAAGTTAGATGATTCCTTATCAAAATATTCAGGGTTTGGGACAATGATAGAGGAATCTACCCATTCATTCCTTTTATGGATGTTAGAGGATTACACTTTATTGTCTAAAGGTGGATGTTAGAGGATTTCACCCTTATCTCTTCTAGCTTATAGGGTTGTCTTAAAACCCTATGTATTATTTATTGGTCAATTGGCCTGTTGTGTAACGATCATCCTAACCACCATTATAGGAATTATAATGATGCTAGATAAATTATTGATAGTTTCTTAGCCAAAGTGAAGATAAGTTTAATTTATGATATATGATATGTTGAAGATTTATAATTTATATCAAGCTATTTCTAGATTGTTGATGACTACATAGATAGTTCCTTGTTGTGATTTATCTATTATATGGCTCAGTAGGTGTGCAAGTCCACTAGTTGTGCTTTAGTTTTATGGAGTCTATGTAGATGATTCAAGGAGGTATAATATTAGAGAAATACTATTTACTCCTATATGGATTTTTTTTTTAGTGGAAGTTTTGGGGAAGCTCTACTGAAGTATGACAACCATTGTATATATATTTTGTTTGTTGAGGAGTTGCCTCCATTGATGCTAAGGTTGTTGGATCCTTAAAACGCTTTTGTTGATACTGTTTTGGGTTCCTTTAAAATATCTAGTTATTAGAATGAATTGTATCAAGTTTTTTCTAGATTGTTGATGAGAATTTACCTATTGCCTTGCTAAGATTTAGCTATGATTTGGCTTAGTGGGTATGTAGGATATCTAATTATGTTTTAGTTGTGTAGAGGATGTGCATATGTTTCAAGGACACAAAATATTAGTGGAAGATAGTATATTTCTAGATGGATTTTGTTTTGTAATAGAAGTTTTTGGGAAGTTTTATTGAAGGGTGATAGTTATTATCTATATTTTTTTTGTCGATGAGTTTCCTTGTATTGATAAAGTTGTGAGATCATTCAAACCCTATTGTCATGGTTTTGGGATATATAAACGCCTCTCCTTATTTTAATTTATATGGTTTTGTGATCCTTGAAACCCTCTTGTTGTGCCTAACATATTTGTGGGATCCTTAAACCCTTTTAGTTGTGGGACTATTGTTCAAAACCCTCTTTCTTGGTTGTGGGTCCAATAATAAAAAACCTCACTTGTCTAGTTTATAGCTCCATTTTAAAAAGTGTTTAACCTATCAAATAAAAAAATGTGTCTCTTAACATGAAATATATAGTAAATTTGAAAATTCCATGACTTGTTTCAGGATAATGACCCACACCATTATGAAACCAAAAAAATTTATTAGGGTCATACCATGAAGGTGTGGCAGTATTATAGGTGAAGGGTTTATAGGGAGATAATAACTACCTCATTTATGGTGTCATTAATGGTGGGTGAGAAGCAAGTTGATTATCTTCTTTGACTACTCTGGATTTAATTTGAGGAGTATTACTTTTAATTATATTATTTGAGGTTTGGAAAGATTCCTTAGTTGATCTCTACATTGGCTGAAATTATTTCATAAGGAAACCTTGTCTTTTAGCTTGATCAAATAATTCATTTGATGTTTATGGAGAAAATGTTTAGACCTTATACTAAAGTGAAGGTGTTAAATAAATAATAAATAATTTAATGAGATTATCATCATTCATGTTATGATTTTTTTTGTGATCTAATTATTTCTATCATTTGATGAAGTCATGAGCTGACTGACTAACATTGATAAAATGACTCAGACAATTTTTTGAAAGATCATTTTGTTGAAATTCCTTGACTAAATCATTAAAAAAATATTCTAATTATGTGATGGAATGTTGAGATACTTGATTATACCATTCTAAAAAATTGCATCTAAATGTTTTAGCTAGAATTTTGGTAGTAAAAAAGGTATTTGTTTGGATCCATTCCTTGTAGATACTACCAAATATATTAAGATAAGATGCAAGGTCTTTAATTCCATCATATTTAATACTTATATAAATGTTTCCAATATTAATGGATACAATAAAAGGATTTAATGGTTCATTTTGGATATTTTAAAGCATCTTATTATGCATAAGGGGTTGTGGAGTGATATTACCATTTACATATCTAAGAGGAGGATGAATAAAATTTTGATTATTTTGAGGTAATATTAGAGGAGGCTGATTAGTAATTTTTAATAGATGGTATTGCATTTTCATCATTTGAGAGGTGTTTTCCATTTTCATAACATTCCCATTGTTAGGAGTAGGAATTTTGCTTATTGGAGGATTCTGTATGGGATTACTCATTAAGCTTATATCGATTACTCTAATGGTATAGTAAGGTAGTTTGGATAAGGTGGTATCTTAAGGAGTGTGAAATGGATTAGAACCATCTACCTCATCATTTTAGGTGTTTTTAAAGTATTTTTTAATTAATATATTAAGGATAGGGAAACGTGTACCATGAGGGATTATCATCTTGGGTGGGTAAAGTAGGTAAAAAAAATCAACCCATGTATCATATAAATGGGTTAAGGTTATTAATACATATTTTTGATAGGTGATTTTATGATGTTTAAACAATGGAAAAAGAAATATAATAACATGAAAGTTGTGTTTAAGGAGAAAAAAATGGGAATAAAATTAAGTCAACCAGATATTGTGTGAGATCAACTAGATGAAATTCAAGTATGAAAAAGGATTGTGTCGACCAAAAACTATGCATTGAGATAATTCAATGCCTTTTTGAATAGGCAAGTGATAGGACAAAAGGTAAAGTAGGTTAGCTAGCTAGTCTGGAGTCAAGTAGGTCAACATAGTAGTTTACTAAGCTTTAGAAATTCAAATAATCTTAGAAAAAACTAAATCATCAAATAGGTATGTAGTTGAATAGGTCAATGTAGTTAGAAGGAAATAAAAATAGGGAAATCTATAAAAAAAATTGAGTTGAGCTAGTGGATGAGTTATATAAGAAGGATAACATAAAAGTATACAATAGACTAAGTGGAGCTGATCAACTAAGTTTTATAGGAAGAAAAATAGAATAGTTTATAATAGAATGGGTCAAACTGGTCAACTGAGTTCTATAACAAGGAAAACATAACAGTCTAAAATAGGTTGGGTCAAATTGATCAATTGAGTTCTATAATTTAGAAAATATTTACAATGGTGTGAATGTGGATGATATAGTTTTAGTTACAAAAGGTAAATATAAACACATAGGTAACTAGGTTGATTTGGTTGATCTAGTATAAGCACATAACACAAATATTGTATCAATGCTAGCTAATAAAAATTTACAATACAACATAGAATAATAAAAAATAATAATTAAATTTAGGATGTAATTAATTTTTTTAAAATAAGATTAGGAAGTCATGTTAAAGGTTTTGATTGAAAGTGTAGGCTTCCAAGGATACTTGTTTGTCCATTGGATAGTGTTAGCTCAATAGTTTAGAACACTAACTATAGAGGAAGTACTATTTTCATATCCCACTAAATCTAGTTTCAATGGTAAATTGGAAGTAGCTTCTTGGTGCTAACTGCTAACTAATGCGCCACATAAATAAATAGATGGTTTTATTCTTAAGGTTCAATAAAGAGGCAAATCATAGGCATCTCTAAAATACCATGAGGTAGGTGGAAACTAAAGACTATGTTTAGCTTTGTACTATGGATGAGTATTGGGGTAAGCCCCTCATACCATGATATCTATAAATGATATATAAGGACCATAAATAGAGTATTGAATATCCCTATATGGCAATAGCTAAGTAGTTTGAAAACTGTTGATACATAGTTTCTAGGGAAAACCAAACAAAGTGAAAAATAAGAGCAAAAATCAAAGTTTTGAAATCTAATTTGTAATTTGTGTAAATTAAATAAATAAGAAGCTAACTAAAAAATTAAAGTGAGTTTAATTGATATCAATTTAGGTTAATTTAATTTTATTGAATGAATAATACATATAATCAAAACAAAGTTGACTTTGTTGACCAATTTGTACAAATAAAATAAAACATAGTTGATCTCATCAACTCAGTTTGTTGGAAGGCAGTCTAAAATGAACATAATCAAATGAGTTGACTTAGTTTTATAGATAGAAATTAGATATAAAACAAAGTTGAGTTTTTCAACTTAGTGGACTATAAAGGTATAATTTTATAAAACTAAAAATTTGGTAAAGACAGTACTAAAATTTAATTTTTAAAAAATAGTGGGAAAATGGATTTATTTAAAATTTATCAAACATAAATTATTGATCTAGTTAGAGTGAACTTGGTAGATAATATAGAGTCAACCAAGTCGATGCAGTAGTTTTCCTAAGAAAGATAAATTATTATTTTAAACTATGTTATTCAGGTACAAATTTTAAACTATAGAGGCAAAAGACAAAATATTTAGAAGGAATCAAGTCAATTAATTTAGTATAAATAAAATTGGTAAACAATATAAAAATAGAACTATGTCAATTGATTAATCAAGTTGTTAAATTATAAATTTAGAAAATAAAAGAATTGAGTAGATAGATTTAGTTACATGTTTAAAAGTGGGAAAAGAAACTAGGTTGATTGGATCAATCTAGTTTTTTATACTAGACATTCCATGCACCAAAAAACTAGATAGGTTTGGCAAGCTCACCTCAGTTGGAAAACATATAGAAATATCCCCCAAATAGGTTGACCAGGTTGATTAGGCTATAAAAACATTCACATAAAGTCAAACTAGGTTGATGGTGTCGATGAATTATTAAAACTAATTCACATAGTGTTAAACTAGGTCAACAAGGTCATCCAATTATTTGTAAAGAAAAATTAAACATCTGCAAGGGTTATATCACATCAGGTTCACCATAATGTATGCAAGAAAAACTAGATAGATTTATAACTTATCCTACTCAATAATTTTCAAGATCAAATAAGGTAATCAACTAACAAGTCCACTTGGTAATACATTTATATCAGGGTCATAACCAATAATGAATATGCTAAACATACACTAAGGGATCTCTTATCACATAATGGGAAAGGAGAGGTTTCCAAAGCCTCTAGTCAAATGCCATTTTTTGATAATCATATTTAGGTATTATGATTATAATAATAATCATCAAGCCAATCTACTAAATAACATGCAAGCTAATCTAGCAAATGAATATGTAAGATAATCTAGTGTTTACCAAAACTCATAGCACAAATGGGGAAGATAATAAACATGCATTTTCAATGAATTTTTGCTTATTATTTGAAATGGAAAAGAAGAAATTAAATATGGGTATGGTTGAAAACATATTTTATTGTGTGCATGCTAAATCAAAATATTATGAAGAACTCCTCCTTGTCTTTGGAGGATGACCTGTAGATAATAAAAACACTAAAGCAACTTTGTTTGTTAGATAGGTAGTTGAGTGGATTTCCTAGTGATAGCTAGATCCTAGAAGTAAGAAATTACTTAGGGGCTATCAATCCACATATTTTAAATAATTAATTTTATAAAATAGAATATAAAGTACTTGAATCAATAATGAAAAGGTACTAAAATTGAACACAAAAATGCTTGCTTAAGAAATATACTATAAATTATTAAAATAGAGATTAAACTAATCAATACTAGTGCTAGATGGTTAGGGTATGCTTTAAAAAATTAGATAGGGGTCTATGAATAGGTAAGGACATAGAGAATCAAGTTTGGTTGGGGGTATGTGGGTGAAGATAGCTTGCTAGAATTCACTACCACAGTGACTGTTGATGGTTTGAATGACTGTCGGTAGTTAAGGTGACCATTGATAGTCGAGGTGACCATTGGTGGTTTAACAAAATATCAGTGATTGAGACAACTATCAATAGTTATTATGGGTAGATCTGGGTTGATAATAGGCTAATTGATGGGATCTTAAAGTGATATTCTGGGAGTTGGGTAGATGTTAGGCTAAGTGCAAAAGCAAATAAAGTGATGGAATACTAGAAACCAAATACTTATCTTATGAAAAGTTTATTGGGTGATTGATTGAGGTGGTTGAATCTTTAAAGGATTCTAACATGATTATGATAGAGTAATGATGCTTGGTACTTTGGCTGAGTTATAGTGGCAAGCTGGCTCTCTAACATAGTAGCTAGATCATTGGGTTGTTGATGATGATTGACCTACAAAAAGAGAATTCTAGATACACAAGCTCTTGATAATAATTGCATATTATTTTCACCTCTTTGCTTCTCTCTTCTCATAGGAAAGGCAAGAGAGTTGAAACAAGACATGATCTAGGCTTTCTAATTTTAACTCACACATGCAATGGTTCATAACTAGATTTAGACAAGTTATTTTAGAAAAGCAATGTGGATGGGCTTGCATGTTGGTGGTTTGAGGAGGTACACCCTAACTGTTGATGGTCAACTTGACTATTGGTAGTCAAGGGTGAAGGGTCAAATTGGGTAAAAGTTAGGGTTAAGCCAGTTTGGTCAAACTAACTATGATTAGGTTTGGTTAGGGGTCAGAGGGTCAGATTGGTCTTGAGAGGGTCCTAAGGAGGTTAAAGGAATTACAACATTTAGAATTATGGTGTGAAAATTTCTAGTGTCTACATTTTTTTCTTTTTGTTGTGTAGCTTGGAATCAATTAACTATAAAATAAAATTTGATGTTGGTCAAAGGTTTGGTTACCCTAAGTATAAGAGGAGGTATTCCCCCTCAAATTGAGAGGTGATGAGGTAAAGTATAATTAGGTGTAGGTTTGACAAGGTGGATAAAGGTGGAAATGAAGTTAGATATCACTAAGGTAGATGAGAATTTGGGTAATAAAGCACAAATATGCACACAAAGTACAAGAAAAGGTGTGATAGCTGATATTGCACATAGACTAGGTTGCCTTAATTGATAATAATAAAGGTCAGTGCTAGGGGGATAATGAACAAGTGTACCACATGACCACATTTAATAATGGTATCTAGGTACACTTTCAAGTATCTAAATCAATATCTATGTTTTGTTGGGTATCTAAGGCAAGAAGTACTCCTAATGAAAACATAAACTAGTTAAGTGTCATGAGTATCTAAGATAAGAAGTGCTTATAAAAAGACACAAATAGGTTAGTTAAGCATGAGGTGGTGTAAGGTTTAAAAGGGTAAACATGGAAATTTTGTCACTATGGTTAAGAGACTAGGCAAAAAGTGTCATAAAATGTGTGTTAGTTAGGCCAAAATGGACCAACAGTAAGGTGACAAGGTGGTCAAGGTGGGTGGAGAAGATAGTATCCATAGGTGGGTGAGTTAATTTGAGTTTGCTTAAAGATGGATAGCTCAAGGTAAGAAAAAAATATCAAGCCATCTAACCATTGATGGTTAGGTCCTCAAGGATGACTGTCTATGGTCACCCTAACCATCGATGATCAAGGTGTAAACCCTAAAAGTTCATGGGATAAAAGTGAAAATTGAATCACTTTTTACCCATTATTACTTTTTCTTGTGTTTAAATTTGATCTCTAGAAATTTTGGTGCTTTGTGGTGAAGGTGTTTGTTGAGGGTACTTGTTGAGGTGGAGGTTGACATTTAGTTGAGGTGGACCAAGGTGACCAATCAAGATGTAGGGAGCACATAGGCACAAATGAGGATGAGCAGGTTTGCATGTTACTCCAAAATGGTAGTCTAAAACTAAGGTAGGGGTGATCTTAATTTGTTAGCTTAGCTTTGAATTTTTAAATGGTTAAGGGGTTATTTATTTGGGTTAGCTATTTGGGTATTGCCTTAAGTAGGGTTTTGGTAGGTTTTAAGTAAATTTGCTAGTAAAATTAGGAATTGGTAAGGTGGCTAGGTAAATTGGATTGGTTAAGGATTATGGTTATCAAATTAGGTAGTTTAGTTTTCCATTTATGTGGGTTTTAAGGTAGATAGGGTTTGGGTGTTTTGAATTTAGAATACCCATAGTGATTGTCAATGGTCAGGCTCGACCGTCGATAGTTGACATCCATAGAAAAATGGATGCCTGACTGTCAGTAGTTGACGTGAATGTTGATGGTCAAATAGGGAAGATAAGGATTTTTGATAAGTGTTTAAAGAATTAAGGCAAATACAATGTTGGCATTCTAGGTACAGGTTGATGTTAAAGGTTTAGATGGAAAGCCTAGTGGGTATTAAGTAGATGGGTAGGATGGATAAGGAAATTGTTCTATTATATAAAGGGTAGGGTAGATAATGGTGTAGGTGACTAAGCCATGTTTCCAAATTGGTTTAGGCTAGGAAATAGATATGGATGTGTGACTGAGTGCCATGTATCTTTATAAAGATCTAATAGGGGATAAACCCAGCTAATTAGGCCCACACGGAGGAGGTGGGGTTGGGAGCACTAAGGCACTATCAACATGTGCCTTGATATGCATCCATTGTCATATCAATCATTGAGAGATGGGATCCTAATATGAACAACTTCTTATTGATAAATGGTGAGATGGCTATATTATCAAAGGATGTACATAAGATCACTCTACTTCCACTTTAAGGTGATCTAATCTACCATATTAAACATGAGGAGTGGGATGATCACATCAAGATGTTATATGGAGATGAGAGTGACTAGGTTAGATGGCATACTGGGGGGTTTAGGTATAATTTTTTTATCATAAGGATCTAAGTGAGAGGAGAATCATAACCATGTTGATGATTATGATTTCATGCTTTGTGGTTTCCCAACTTGAGCAATAAGAGGTTGCCTTATTTTCTACTAGGGGTGGTGGTTGAGCTATTGCTAGGTTAGATTATATTTGTTTGGGTTTTTGTTTTTCTTACATAGATATAAAGGGAGCTATGGGGGTTCAGGGCCCATAAGATGTATGGTGTCAGTGTCATCCTAGTTATACATTTTTGGGCCTATGACCACATCAGGGTGTTGAGGATAGTGGGATCATCATGGGTAGGTTTCACATAGGTTGAGTTTCCTATTAGTTTTATGTGATGGAGGGGTGATTTTTATACATCAGGTGTAGGAGGTGGTGTACATGATGTGGAGTGGTTCAAGGGTGCACTAGGTTCAACTAGTGATAGGAGACATCACTTGGAGGCCTTACATCTAGTTTCCAGCATGGTATAGATATAAAAGGCAGACACTCTCCCATCAAATCTATAGATGGATAATTGATAGATGAGATGGGGAGGTAGAGATGATCCCATTTGAGAGGGTGAGGAGGTAGTTTATCCTAGTATAAGGTATTCTAGGTCCATTCCCTAGGTACAAACAAGAGGATTTAGAGATCTTACTGCTAGACCCACATCCTATGCTGACTTTGTTACTTTATGAGGAGCTACTAGCTAGAGCATAGATAGATGATGCTAGGTTCATAGATGGGTACATGGCATGGTACCAACCTATATATTAAGCTTCAAATATTGGTGGGGATGATGGAGGAATGAAGATGATGGATGTGAATCCATCTATTAGAGGGGCCTAGAGAGTATAGGCATAGGGGGTAAACCATGATGGATAGGTAGTAGTGGATTTAACCATTGCACAGGTATAGGTTACAGTTTTATAAAGGTAAGTGGCCAAATTATAGGGATAAATTATGACACTATAGGGTCAGGTTGCTACCATGATAGGTGAGAGGGTTTAGGCTAGGAATTCACTAGGCTTGATGACCTAAGAGAGGGACTCTTTGAGGTAGATAGGAGGGTAGATAGGAGGAGGAGTAATAATAGCATAGACAAGGCCACTAAGAACCATCCCCATGACATGATACCTAGCTATAGTGGAGGAGCTATGGTATTATGAAGCTATAGTTTTGACATAGTGTCTATAGGAGCCCTAATGGGGTGAGTATAGGGCTAGCTTGGTAGGCAATGCCAATGTGGTGACAACAGGGTAGTGGGCAACATATATAGCTAGACAAATAAGGATAGCTAGGGGAATGGCAGGTATAGTAGGTGTGTAGGCACCAGGATCCAACAGTGATCCAAGAGGTAGTGGTGCCCTAGAGCATAAATGTGGTATATCTAGATTAGGAGATTTAATATATCATTTTGATTTCAACCTACAAGTCAATGTGGTGAGATGTATATTTTGAGAGAGACATGTCTATCTATTTGTACACATTATTATATTATTTGACTCATGAGTTATATATATGATCATTATTTATGCTCATGTTCATGGTTTATGGTTTTGATGTTGATGTTTAATGCTTATGGTTTGAAGTTTATATGTGATCATGGATTATGATTATGTTATGGTTGAATTGTTAGACACTTATATAGGCTTAGCTAGGCACAAGATGGTTTTGATTTATGGTTATGATTATGACATGCTAAATTTTAATGAGCATATACTGCATTATTTTATACTTAGACATGTGTTGAAAAATGGTTGGTTGCTTTAATTGTGCATAGATGTTATGGTTTTATTATGCTTGTTATGGTTATGCTTATTGTTATTTTTAGGATAAAACACATGAGGTAATTTAATTAACAACACTATATGGGAGACCAAAGAATATAATCAAGAGACAAATACCTTAATGAAAATATCAACTAGTCATGATAGGATAAGGAGAGGACACGATGCTTCTTCCTTGACAAGGACTAGAATAAAACCAAAGTTAGATTGGATTAATGAACATAAGCCATTTAAATGCTTTGCATTAGCATTTATTAGTTAGTTAAAAGGTTTTTTGACCACATAATGTCAATTAAGATCAAAATACATTACTTATAGTGAGTAAAGGGGAGATAGATGAAAATAAAACCTTCATCTGAGACTAGCGTACCTCTTCTATAGGTGTCCAAAGAGTCAGTATAAATAAATCTATGTCATGTAAAGTTGAGATTGATCAATGTGAGAAGTCTACTTGTCAAATTTGATAGTGGTTTCTACCTTATTATGTTGTTTGAGAGTTGATTATGACTTTCAAGATTAGTTTGCTTGTGTTATGATTGTGATGATGGGTATTTTGATTTGTTGTTGTATATGGGAAGCTGATTGATGTGGGAATCTTCCAAGAAATTTCTATGCTTTTGAAAAAAATCTTTACTTAGCCATCCTTCAAGGGAGTGGTCTAATTTTATTTGCTTTGTTTAATGTTTTGTGATTTTTTTCTTCAAGGGAGCAGTCCACCTTATGTTTGTCAATTTTAAATAAATTTTTAACAAGTGTCCTTCAAGGGAAAAGTCTATGAATGCTTAAGAATAACCCATGATTACTTTTGTTCTAGGTTTTACTTTTTCCTTATTTGATCTTACTTTATATAGACTTGCTTAGACCAGCTTAGTGGTTCACCTTTATGAAGGAAAAAGTAAAAGCACATGAAGGTTGATTAGGTGTAAATAGGTTTAGGTGATAATGATCATGGGAATATATCCTAATGAAGGGGTAGAAAGTACTATGAGAATCATGCCATGGGTAGGGTTGTGATACCCATTATTTAATATTAGGCTATGCCAGTGATAGATAATCACATGATTTTGTTATAAACGATTGCCCCCAAACTAGGGAGACAAAATATAGGTAGATAGCAAGGGGTGAGCTTAGGTTAGACAAAATGTGAAGTTGATATTTCTTAACTAAAGAATGAACATAGATGCGAAACATTGAGGGGATCAATTTTTTGGTGGCCTTAGAGAGAAGACAACTAGTAAGCTCTTAATCCATACTTGTGGGTTATGATATAAATTCCAAGCCAATTGAAAGCAAACTTACCCTGCTTGCTTTTCTCCATATTAGTGGCATGTTGGTTTTCCTTTAGGATAAGGTATTTGATATTAAATTATTGCACTCTAAGGTGTTTATTATAGGCATGCTTGACACATTATTTATAGAAATGGAGATGGTTAAGGGCCACTAATCAACACTCACTAAGTAGCTCAAGCTAAATTAAATGGTGTTGATGATAATCATCCTTAGAAATAAGATCTTACAAAGATATGTGAATAGAGGGGATTTAGACTTCAATATGTAAGATGATCCCCTCTCCAAACAAAAGGGAAAATTGGGTACCACTCATATGGCTTCTAATTATAGTATGATATGCCCATAAGGTGAAGGGGATGTTGAAATGCCAATCCCAACTAGATGCATTCCCCATTGTAGTTACCATGTTATTAAGAGTTTTGTTAGAGGCTTCTACCTATCCATTCACTTGAGGGAAATAGGGTGAGGATAAGCTTAAATTAATTCTAAATGCATCACATAGACCTTAGACTTGTTTGTTTTTAAAATATTTACCATTATTGGTGATAATCTTATGAGTAACACTGAAATGATAGATAATGTGATTGTTGACAAAGTCGACAATATTTTCCACTTTGGTCAAGACTAGAGGAATAACCTCTACCCAATTATTAAAATAATTAGTCATGGTAATGATAGAGTGGTTTTTATATGAGGAATGGGGTTAATTTCACCAATAAAGTCTAGAACCCATTACAAGAACGGCCATAAATTGATGGAAACTCAAAGACTATGGCTAAGCATGTGATGTAAATTAAAATGTTTTTGACACTTGAAACTTTTTCACATAAACACAGTAGTCTTGGTTAAAGGTAGGCCAATAATAGCCTAGGAAAAAGATGCACTTAGCTAAAATGAGGCCACTAAAGTATCCCCCATAGATACCATTGTATGTCTCCTTGATAGCATGAGAGGCTTCTTGATTGCATAGGCAATAGAAGAGAAGATCATCAAAACCATGTTTATAAAGGATACCTCCTAGTATGGTATAATGTGAGGTAATCTGGATACATTTTATTCAAGCATTCTTAGAAATACTAAAAGGAATTATGGTAATGTTAAGATAGCCAAAGGTTTGCTGATACCAAAGGTTGGTTTACGTTTCTTCCATAGTAAAAATGGTGGGATAATGACATGGAGAAGGCCATTAGAGGGGTTGCTGAAGGTTGCTAAGTGTCAGAGCAACATCGGTCACCTGTGTGGTTTGACTGCGAGTTTATTACGAGCAGTTAGCTAACGAACCAAGTGTTTACATGATTAGAGCTATTTTTAGACTAAGAGCTGTGGATCTAATTATTATAATTAGATGTCCAATTATTGTTTGGATGAGATCTATATAATAGACTCATGGTTGTATTGGAAAGGTGTTCTAGTTTGAGTTGAGCAAAGTTAGCTCCTTCTATGTGTGAGGTGAGCAAGGGTGTTCCTCCTAGTTCTACAACAGTACCAAAGTGGGTGCTAGTTTTGGAGAGTCAACAAGATTCTTCAGGGGTGTAGGATCTTGGTCAGCAGGTGTGCATGGCCTATATAGGAGATCTACATGGTAAGTAAGATCATTGATTTGCAGGTGTATGTGTGTGCAAGGTCAAGGTTCACAGGTGTGCAGAACCAGGTTGATTTGCAGTTGTGCAAGATCAGATAGGACAGCAACACAACAAGGAGCAAAATCAGGTAGGATCTACTTGGAGTACAGGTGTGTACTCGGATAGAGCAAAGAGGAAGGAAAGGGAGTTCCTTCCATAAGTATGGTCTGTTGAATTTTAGGTTGTTAAAGGTTCATGGGAGATCTACTTGAAGTATGTTGAGTACTTATGGAGTATGTTGAGTACTTGTGGAGTGCGTGGAGCACTTGTGATGTGCGTGGAGCACAGGAGGTGAACACCAACTCTGTGTTTGAGTTGGGTGTTGGGACCTGAGAGAGAGAGCTTTGAGGAGAGAATTACTGTTCACTTGAGGTGTGGGAAGCCTCTGAAGAGGTGGTGGAGAAGAAGTGGCATCTTCTTTATTGTATTCTTTTCTGTATAAGTATTAATACAAGTTGTGTATTGTCTCTCATATCATGTGTTATTCTAAATTCTAGTTACTTGTGATTCTAGTTAATTTCCGCATATTAAGTTGCTTGATTTGGTAATCAACTGTATGCTTCCAGTGTTTCACATCCTGACAAGTGGTATCAAAGCCTAGTTGTTGGCTCATAGCTTGATACCACTGATAAGTGGTATCAGAGCTAAGGTTGTAGGGAGCAAGTTTTGTGTTTGGTTATAGGTCACTCTCAGGGGTTTCTGATTGAGTGGGAGTAGAGCAATGGCAAATGAAAGTAAGCTAAGAATGGAGGAGTTGAAAAGCACAGATGGTCACTTACGGTCCCATGGAAAGAAAGAGCAGGTAAAAGAATATTGTTGGTTGGTAGCAGATCAGCATGAAGGAACTAAAGATGCAGATGTTGCAGGTGTTATTGCACAGGATGCTTTTGGAGGTTTCTTGGATAAAGTTGAATCTTGGATAAAAGATTCGGTTGCCTCTTTCCATGCAGCCCCAGGTAGAGGAGCTGGTGAGCCTTGCCAAAGAATTGGCAAAGGGGAAGTGAAGCTGAAATTACAGGCGGCCAACACACAAGTGTTGATGAAGGTCATGCAGGTCCCAGGTTTGGAGATATGGCTAATTTCTTCAAAAAGATTGGGTGATGAGAGATGCATAAGAACTCTCATAGTGGATGCACTTGAATTAGCTGGTGGTAAGAAAACAAGTACTCTTTATCTACTTGTTTATATTACTGATTCTTCTTTTGTTGCGGAGATGTGGCTTCGTAGGCTTGGTCACATGAGTAGGAAGGAGATGCATGTTCTTAAGCGGAAGATAGATATATTTGATAGGCTTAAGAACTGGAAAGCCTTGGTGTACTTGGAGGAGATGGCAGACAGAGACCAGTGGATGGTGCTGGATACTTCTGAGCAGAGCAATTTGGACATGGGTTTTGATTCAAAGGAGCTCGCGGGTAAAAAGTCATCACTCACAGGTGAACACAGGTACCGGCATTGGTTAGGAGGAACCGGCATCAAATAGACAGATGCCGATGTCGGTCATGTGCAGACTGAAGTCGGTGATGTCGGGCAAAGTAAGACCGACGTCGGTCATGAGGACCGACGTCGGCAGTAGGTAAGACCGATGTCGGTTAGGAGGACTGACATCGGCAATAGGGACACTGATGTTTACAGGGTCGGTAGTCAGGCATAGACGTATGGGAACTGACATTAGTCGGATGCAGACTGTGGAGTGACTGAGGTCGGTCACTGTAATGGATTTTGGGTGGACAGCTGACTGTCAATGAGTCTCAAACACCCATATGGAAGACTGAAGACATAAGTAGGCCCTCAAATTCATTGTTCCTCTTCTTTATACTCGTTACTGATTGTAGAGTAGGAAGGATCCAGGAAACAGGTGAGAGCATGGCATGGAGATGATGTAAAACCAAATGGGAGTTTTGGTAGGGTTGCTAGTGGGAAGAAAGCATAGAGACGAATGGATTCCTTAGTTGAAGAATAGAGAGAATGGATACATGAGACAAAAGACCAGGTTATATGGTCTTGAGGAGCTGCAGGACAGTGGTACAGGTTTTGACAGGTGGAGGATGAAGCATGGCTTTAGTCAATGTCAGGTAACTACTGTGGTTTGCCTTACTAGGTGAATGATGAGTCATGACATCATTCTGTTGCTATATGTGGATGGTATGTTTGCTAGCAGGATTGTACATATAGGTTTTTGCTGAGCTAAGGGTAAGATTAGTTCAGTGTTTTGCTATGAAGAATTTGGAGCAGTGAAATTCTTTAGCATGGGGAGACATGGAGATCACAGGTTGATTTTGTTTTTAGTGGGAGCTGATGTGAATTAGGTGTTGGTGAGGTTCAAGATGCAGAGCTGGAGCACACTAAGGGCTGGATAGGTATAGTGTCTGAAATCACATGAGGTCTGGTATAGACCTGAGTATTCCCATGCAGTGGGAGCTGTCAAAGAGTTAGGAGCCAATTCAGGGAAGTGAGTTCTCAAGTAGTTGAGAGGGACTAGCAGCAGGTATACATGCAGGGTCAAGACTTCACTACATGTGTTTGTAGGTTCGAATGTGGCAGGGTACTCGGATGACAGGTGGTACACCACGGGATGTGTGGTGGGTTGTCTTCAGGATTGAGCTTGAAGAGGGATACAAACCAGGAAATAAATTAGATGGAGTACAGGTACAGGTAAAGTGCAACTATTTATCTCCAAGTGGGAGATTGTTAGGTTGTGGAGCTAAAAGCTTCACTGATGCAGACATGGAGAAGGCCATTGGAGGGGTTGCTGAAGGTTGCTGAGTGTCAGAGCAATCGGCATCAGTCTGATCAGCTGATGTTGGCAGGATAGTGAAGAGAAGCAACTGACGTCGGTCAGGGATCGGCCGACGTCGGTCACCTCCAGGCAGACAGGGACCGACATCGGTCGCCTGTGTGGTTTGACTGTGAGTTTATTATGGGCAGTTAGCTAACGAACCAAGTGTTTGCATGATTAGAGCTATTTTTAGACTGAGAGCTGCGGATCTAATTATTGTAATTAGATGTCTAATTATTGTTTGGATGAGATCTATATAATAGACTCATGGTTGTATTGGAAAGGTGTTCTAGTTTGAGTTGAGCAAAGTTAGCTCCTTCTATGTGTGAGGTGAGCAAGGGTGTTCCTCCTAGTTCCACAGCAGTACCAAGGTGGGTGCTAGTTTTGGAGAGTCAGCAAGATTCTTCAGGGGTGTAGGATCTTGGTCAGCAGGTGTGCATGGCCTATATAGGAGATCTACATGGTAAGTAAGATCATTGATCTACAGGTGTATGTGTGTGCAAGGTCAAGGTTCACAGGTGTGCAGAACCAGGTTAATTTGCAAGTGTGCAAGATCAGATAGGATAGCAACACCACAGGGAGTAGAATCAGGCAGGATCTACTTGGAGTACAGGTGTGTACTCAAATAGAGCAAAGAGGAAGGCAAGGGAGTTCCTTCCATAAGTAAGGTCTGTTGAATTGCAGGTTTGTTGCAGGTTCATGGGAGATCTACTTGAAGTACTTTGAGTACTTGTGGAGTGCGTGGAGCACTTGTGGTGTGCGTGGAGCACAGGAGGTGAACACCAACTCTGTGTTTGAGTTGTGTGTTGGGACCTGAGAGAGAGAGCTTAGAGGAGAGAATTACTGTTCACTTGAGGTGTGGGAAGCCTCTGAAGAGGTGGTGGAGAAGAAGTGGCATCTTCTTTATTGTATTCTTTTCTGTATAAGTATTAATACAAGTTGTGTATTGTCTCTCATATCATGTGTTATTCTGAATTCTAGTTACTTGTGATTCTGGTTAATTTCCACATATTAAGTTGCTTGGTTTGGTAATCAACTGTATGCTTCCAGTGTTTCGCATCCTGACAATACTCAACAATATAATTGGTACATTCAAAATCAAGCTTGAAGGATAAAGGAAAAGGTCCACCATCATAGGGGATAAGGATGATACCTACTCCCATGTTGTATTGACACTTTGATCTATTGAATAACATGGTGATTTGATAGGTCAAATCCACTTAAGAGAGGGTCGTGATAAACTCATCAAGGAACTTAAGAGGAGGAGGTTGGTTGTCTGCTTAAGGTGCCTTAGCTACCTTAGCCAATTGATCGGCAATGACTTGCCCTTTAATTAATTTTTGCTAAAGGAAATTAAGGTCAAACTCTACTAAGAGCATAAGCCACTTGGTCATACATTAATTTTGGTATGGCTTGGAGTGCATGTACTTGAGTGGGTCAATGTTGGTTATGACATAGGTTTTGTGGTTAAGGAGGTAATGGTGAAGTTTGGTGGCCATGAAGACTAAAGCTAAGAAAAGATTCTCAGTATGGGTATACCGAGTCTCATATTCTACAAGCATGCAACTAATGTAATATACATGTTACTCTCTATTTTGTTCATCTCTATGAGCCAACATTTCCCTTAGGGAATGGTTGGTGGCAAAGATATAAAGGTAGAAAGGTTGGTTGTCCTTGGGAGGAGTACGGATAGGTGGAGACAAAAGGTACTCTTTGAGTGAACCAAAGGCCTTTTGGCATCTGCTATTCCATTGAAAAGATACATCCTTCTTTAGAAGGTGGTGGAAGGGTTGGCATCAATCCAAAATTTGGGAGATAAAATGATGAATGGATTGAAGCTTCCCTTGCAAGCTATAGAGTTGCTTAAGATTAGTTGGAGGAAGAATGCCAAGGATTTCTTTGATCTTGGTAGGATTGATTTCTATTCTATGAAGGGAGACATGAAACCAAGAAGCTTTATTGACAAGACCCAAAAAAATACACTTCTTGGGGTTTAGGTAGACATGGTAATAGATAAGGTGTTCAAAGATGATCTTAAGAATAACTAAGTGATATTTTTAGAGTTTGGATTTTTTGAGAAGGTCATCCACATAGTCCTATATAATCTTATGGATAAGGTCATGGAAGATATAAGTCATGGAAAATTGGTAGGTTACACTAGTGTTATTTAGTTTGAAATGCATGGCTATATAACAAAAGGTTCCCCAAGGGGTGGTAAAGGTAGTTTTGTGATAATCTTCAAGAGAAATTAAGATATATTTATATCTCAAGAATCCATCCATGAGAGATAACATCTCATGGTCAACTATAAGATCAACTAGCTAGTTGATGCTTGGTAAATGAAAGTCATCTTTGGGTTAGGCAAGGTTGAGGTCATGAAATTCCACATAAATTCATAGTCCCCTTGTGTCTTTGGTGATGGTACAACATTTGACACCCATTGGGGGTGGTTAATGGGTTGAATGAAATTAATAGATAGAAGATGTTGAATCTCTTCTTTGACAAGAAGGGATATACCAGGGTGCATGCACTAAAGATTTTACTTGATGGGTTTGGCATCATATTTGTTGACTATGTTATAGGTAGTAATGGTGGGGTCAATTCTAGGCATGTCACTATAAGACCAAGTAAATGTTATGCTATGGTCTTTGAGGAAAGAGGGAAAATTATGAAATTTTTTGGCATTCATTGATTAGCCAAGTTTGATAATATGGGGGTTGTTTAGAGTGATTAGTTTGATATTCATGGTGGATTCATTCAACATAGTCAAGGTCTTGAGAAGAATGGATTAGTGTATGGAGGAATCTAGGGTACCAAGGTAGGTGAGAATATAATCATCATCCTAGCATTAGACAATGTTAATGGTATGAGAGTCTTCTCCTATCATATTAGGATGGGTCAAAGGGATGGATAGAGTCACCCCTTCCTTTTTATAAATTAAGGTCTGAGGCTAATCATGTTGATGAAAAAAATTTAGGTGGGATGATGTCATCATCTTCACACACAAGTAGAGGTAAATTTAGTGAGGAAAGAGCATATTCCTCAATAATGGTAACAGTGGGTGGTTTTGGTTGCTTCTTATTAGGTAGGATGAAACCAAGTCTGTGCTTCTCATGAGGCTTCCTAGTTTCAATGGTGACTAATGCATGTGGGCCATGCTCATATCACCCAAGACCAAATCCTTTCCAAGCACACCGATGGAGGTATGTCTTGGTGAAGCTCAATTTATATAGGTAGGAAAAACTAGTAGTAAATGGCCTAGGTAAAAGAGAGTTGGAAAAAGAGCCCAAGGATTTATCAAGTCCCCCATAGATAAAATGGATTTGATGATGGGGAGGTCTAAAGGGAATGATAATTTTGACATTAGGCTCATATCTTAGTTGGTTGGTGAGTTGCCCATATTCATGAGGAGTAAGGAAAGCATTAAGGGATAAAAGGTGATACTCTCCCAGTGGAAGGTGATGGAACATTGATTCTAAAAGGTCCATGATGGAGATTTTGTTTGAAGGTATAGAGGAACTAGTTAATGCCTCATTAGCGGAATGGGATATGATATCTACTTTGGTGGTTTAAGGTTGGGTTTTAGATGTTGAGGGTGTGTTGGATGGGGGTATAAGGATATCATTTGGGTGATAGGTCATGTTTCTTGTTGATAAATTACTTGGGTCAACTTAGATGGTGATGAATTGGACTTCATGCTCAAACTTAATGCAATAGTGAAGGGTAGAGGGGACACAACCCATAAAGTAGATCTAGGGTCATCCTAACAAAAAATTATATTAGAATTCACCTTCTACAACATAGAAAATTTTAGGGAGTGTGTGGGGTCATAAATGGATATGAAATAAAATAGTTCCCAAGGTGGTAGCCATGGTATCATTGAATGATCAAATGATGACCAATGTTTTGGACATAACATTGTTTGATAGGTTGAGTTGGTTGTAGGCATTGGAGGAGATGATGTTAATTTTATCTCCCCCATCAATCATGACCCATTTGATGCAATGTTGGTTGATGTTGATAGTGATAAAGAGAGGGGGATCTGGGTCCTCGAGATAGATGGAAGGTATTTCTAAATCCTTAAAGGTAACAAGGTTGGAAATTTGAAGGGCACCAACAAAGGTTGAAATAGGTACAGGGTCTTCGGGTTGGACCTAAATGGACTAAAAATCCTCTATTAGTTATTGGAAATGATGGGAAGAGGTAGAGATAAACTCATACAAGCTCATATTCATCAAGGTCTGATAATTTTGTTGGAGGATAACTCTCTTGATGGAATCTAAGGGGTTAGATTGGGAGGCACCTAAAATAGACACTTTGGGTTTGGTCAAAGATAGAGATAGTTGGGTGTGGGTTGGTTGGGAGGTTGAACATGGATACAGCTATGGAATGGACACCTTAGCCTTCCCCTTATCCTTTTACTATGGTCTTGTGACCACATTGATGGTATGGATAGAAGGAGAGGTTGAAGTAGGAGATTGGTCATACTTATCTTCACTGTAAGGTGAGAATAGAGGAGTAGGTAAGTGTTGGGTAGGTATGGTTGTTATTTAGATTATTATGGGTCCCAAATAAGGTTCATCTATTAATATATCATCCTCATCATAAAGCTAGTGGATAATGGTTTAGAGAGATTTACAATTCTCTGTGTCATGGTCAGGTGTCCTATGATAAGAACACACTTGGTGGCCATTATAATAAATGGGTTTTGAAGTAAGAGTGTCAAAGGTCTTGATGGGAGGTAAATATAAATAATAAGTTTGTAATAACCTATGGAAAAAGGTTGAGCAGGATTCAACTAAAGGTGGTAAAGTTTTAGCGATCTTGGCTTTGTTGGTTGGGGTAGAAGGCTATTTGGAAATAGGTTTGATGGTAGGGATTTGAGTAGGGTGGTATCCTTTATTGATGGATTTATTTTAGGTAAGGAGGTTGATGAGCTAGAGGTGGAGGATAGTAAGGTAGGTATCTTACGTATTGTTATTGTGATGAAGAGAGATGCATCTGAAAGCAATTGCAAAGGTGTAACCAAAAGAAGTGGTTGGGTTTTGTTAGAGATAATGGGCTTCCTACTCAAGGTAGAGGTATGAGGTCCCAAAATAGAGGGTAAGGTTAAGGGAGGTAAAATTTGGGCCTTAAATCCTTTGGGTGATTTTACCTCTTTAGTTTCTTTGGTTTGGCATTTGGTTTTTGATTCCTGTGAAGCAAGCTCCACCTTCATAGATGGGTGGTTAAGACTCTATGTAGGGAAGATGCCAAGGTTCTTGATTGGTTTAGTTGGTTTTGTTTTATAAGTTAATTTGGTTGCTTAGGATTTAGGTTCCTTGGATGGTTGAGGGGTTTTTGGATTGGTAAAATTTATTATTGGGTTGGTTGATAGGGTAGGAATTAGGATAGTGAAAGCAGTGGGTTGGTCTGCTAAAGGTATGGTTGGAGGTTATTTTTTGGTGATATATGGTATCCCTAACTACTACCATAAGGTGGCTTGATCCATGTTAGGGTTGGAGATAAACTCCAATTTTTTCACTATCCTAAAGAATGGTTTGTAATTTGGTTTGATTCCTTGAATAATAGACCTAAAAAATAAGCCCCTAGGTGGAGACATATGAATGGTAACCTCATCCTCTTCCTCAATCAAAGGATGTAAGGTTGAGATAGGTGTCTCATCCATGGGGGGAGTAGACAAGGGGGTTTCCTCCTTGATAATGATTTATAAAGGGGGAGTAGGTTGTTCAGTAGTTGAAGGTAAATATAGGGTGGTGATAATTGAGTGTTCTGGTATATCAGTTAAAAGAGTGGTTAAGGAATCCAATACCTCAATAAGTAGAGGAGGATAATATGGTATTTACTTAGTTTGGGTTTCCAAAAGAGGAGAAGGTAACTCCACTACCTCAATAAGTGGAGAGGGTAAGGGAAAAATAGGTTGGTTAGTAGGTTCTTTAGTAGTGAGTGTGTCAAGAACCATGTTAATAGTATGGGCATCATGAGAACATTCAATCGTGTTGTTCTCATTATTGGTAGTAACATGGTTTGGGAATGGCTACCTAAATATATGAAGGGCTTGGTTCGATGGTGTATTGGGGTTATCTAATGTAATCTCCCCATTATCAATGAGGGATTGGATAAGTCTCTTTAAGGTGTTGTACTTATTGATATGATATCCTATTACTTGATGAAAGGCAAACATATCATTCTCATTGAACCAAATAGGTGTAAGATGAGAGGCATCAAACTACTGAGGAGGTTTGATAGGATGAATTTGAATGATGTTGGCTTTTAATAACTTCTCAAATATGGAAGTATAGGATTCTCCAAGTGGAGTGAATTGCTTCTAGTTGTTCTGGTTTTGGTTCCATGTTTTCTGCATTGAGGAATTAGAAGAATTTGGTTGGTTGATGGAAGGTGGAGGATTGGATTTAAGGACAACTAAATTTATAATTCCCTTGCTCTTGGTATTGGTATTGGACTGGTTATTTGATTTGGAGGAAGAGGCCTCATTGGTTTTGTATGTTGAGTTCTTGTTTTTGAGCTTTATATTTCCTTCATCAATTGCTCTATTCTCTAACTTATGCACCATGGTAAAAGCTTCATCAAAGTTTTGAAAGATTTGGACACATAGTGTAGAGGATATATGCTTGGCACATGCCTGAGCAAAGAGCCCTATGAGTTTGGGTTGAGGTAGGGAAAAGAAAAGTTGGTTAATTAGGCTTATCTAATGAGCTAAAAAGTTGATAATAGATTCATCCTCAAACTACCAGATAGAGTAGAGATTGGTGATAGAAAATTTCTTAGAGATATTGATCAAAAAGTGGTCTAAAAAGGTCTAAGCAAGCTGGGTGAAGGAGAAAAGGGAGTGCTTGGGTATCACAGTATACCAATCCAATGACAGACCATCTAGAGACATGGGGAAGGTGCAAAGAGTAAGGGCATAATCATAGATGATGAGATAACAAGCACGTCTAAATTCCCTAAGGTGTTATTGGGGATCCTCCTTACTTTGACATTTAGAGAACTTAGAAATTTTCCATTGATGGATGGATGGGCTCATTATAGATTTAGTAATATGACAAGATTTTTTTAGCACCCAAAATGGATGACTTTAAGGTGGTCATATTTTCCATGAGCATATTCGTTAGGTCTACTTAGGGTTGTGTACCCAAAAGGTTATAAGATGTATACTACTATGGTGGTTTGGAGACATATTGATAGTGGGTAGAAGATTGGGAGGCTACCACATATTGGTAAGTGGATGCCAATGGTTGGGTGGAAGATACATAAGGGTAGGTATATGTAGGTGGTTTGGTAGTGGGTATGGGTATATGCCCTTGTAGGTTAGGGATTTATCCAAATTTTGATGTAAGGGGTGCTTGTTGGATAGGAGTGGTTATTGGATTGGTGACCAATGGAAGGGTGGTGACCCTTTTATAGATCAGTGGCAAGGTAGAGGGTATGGACACTACAAGGATTTGAAATATATTAGTGGTTGAGAGATTATGGGTAGCTAAAATAAGGTTGGTAGTGATAGACGTAGGCATTCCTATTGTGGAGGAGTGGTTGGTAAGAGTAGAAGGTGTAAGAGCAGTGATAGTTTAGGTTGGTTGGTTTTCTATGGTAGTCTCGAAGGGGTTATTGGTTGATGTGGAAGATTTGGTAGTTAACAGTTGGATAGTAATCATGGCAATAGAGGTACTCCCCATGAGGTGGAGAGTCATTCCATAAGGTGGATGTATGGGTGGGGATGAAGCTGGGATATGGTAAGACATGGTTGTAAGATAATGTTGCAAGGCTACAAGATTATTATCTAGGAAAGTGATAAAATTTTCCTCTCCTTAAGGAACATCTAGAGGGAAAGTAGGACTTCCCAAGGGATGAGGAGAATATGATAGTTAAAAAATGTAGTCCATGGATGAAGAGGTAGGTTGAATTGGTGATGGGTTTTACTCCATAAGGTCTCTTCATTGCTGGTGAGTGAGAATCATATGAAATAGGGGAGATAGAAAGCACAAACAATCTCACTACTCAAACAAAAAAAGACAAGAAATGATCAAAGAAATCAAATCACACTCTAAAAGATATGTTAAGTTGTAGAGTTATTATTTATCTCTAATTTGGCCTATTCCTTATGAAGTTGTGTGATTGAGATTGGTTTGTAGAGCAGGTACTATAGAGGAAGTCTAAGGTTAGTTTCAGGTTGTGTTTAAGCACTAAAAAAAATCTATATTGGAATCAATACATGGATTGGTATTGGGGCCTACCCCCTTAATTTACACACCACAATAATAAGGGTGTCATGTGCTTAGCCAATATATATTTAATATCTATATATTATACTCAACTAGAGAGCTAAGTTGGTTCTGCCCTTGGTAATTACTTCCAAGTAGAATCATCGAGAAAGGGTAAGGTTATTGCCAGATGCTGAAATCCTATTTGGGCCTTGTCTCAAGTTTTTTTGATGTTTAATTGATAAAAGTGGTTTGGTTGAGTGTGTACAACAAAGAGTGAATCTATGATAGATTACTTTGCTTTTAAGTTAATCTATGTCAACTAAACTTTCAAGCAGTCAATGTATGCACTTAATTTTAAGCCCAAAATAAACTTTTAATTTCGTTAATGAGCATATGATAGAAAGAGAATGCAAAAAAACAAGAACCTAAGTATAGACACAAGGGTCCCATTGGGCATGCTAGAATGTTTCAATGAATTTATGCTTATTATTTGAAAGGGGAAAAAAGAAACTAAGTATGGGTATGGTTGAAAAACTTATTTGATTTTGTGCACATTGAATCAGAAGATTGTGAAGAACTATTTGGATTAGGAGGATGACTTGTAGATACGAAATCACTAAAGATTTTTTTTAGATAGGTAGTTGAGTGGATTTCTTATTGATAGCTAGATCTTGAAAGCAAAAGCTTCCTTGGGGGCTGTCAATCCACACATTTTAAATAATTAAGTTTATAAAATAGAACAGAAAGTGCTTACATCAATAATTAAAAGGTACTAAATTTAAATACAATAATGCTTGCTTAAGAAATAGACTATAAATTATTAAAATAGATATTAAGCTAATTAATATTAGTGATAAATTTTTGGGATATGATTCAAAAAAATTAGATATGGGTTTGTGAACAGGTAGGTACACAAAGAATTAGGTTTGGTTGGGGGTAGGTGGGTGAAAAAAGATTACTAGAATTCACTACCATAGTGACCATTGGTTGTTGGGATGACCATCAATGGTAAGGTGACCATCAATGGTTGAGGTGATCATCAGTGATTGGATAGACCATCGACTATTGAGATAACCATTGACAGTTACTATGGGTAGATATGGGTTGATAACAGGTTGATTGATAGGATCTTAAAGTGAGATTCTAAGAGTTGGGTAGATGTTGGGTTGAGTAAGAAATAAAATAAACTAATGGAATATTGGAAACCAAATACTTATCTTGTAGAAAGTTGATCAAGTGATTTTCTGCAATATCGAGTGATTGATTGAGGTGGTTGACTATTGGTGGAGTTTGACATGATTCTGATAGAGTAACGATACTTGGCACTTTGGTGGAGCTATGATGGAAAGTTGGCTCTCTAACGTAGTATTTAGATTGTTGGGTTATCAATGATGATTGACCTAAAAAAATATAATTATGGATACACAAGATCTTGATAACAATTTCAAATGATTTTCACCTCTTTTCTCCTCTCTTCTTATAGGAAAGGAAAGAGAGTTACAACAAGATGTGAACTGGACTTCCTAATTTTAACTTACACATGCAATGGTTTATAATTGGATTTAAATGAGTTATTTTTAGAAAATCAAGGTATATGGGCTTGCATGTTGGTAGTTTAAGGAGTTGTACCCTAATTATCGGTGGTTAGGGTGACCATCAATGGTCAACCTAATCATCGATGGTTGAGGGTATAGGGGCAAATTGGGTAAAATTTAGGGTTAAGCTAGTTTGATAAAACTAACTATGGTTAGGTTTAGTTAGGGGTCAGAGGGTCAAATTGGTCCCAAGAGGGTCTCAAAGTGGTCAAGGGAATTATGACATTCAAAATCATGTTGTGCATATTTTTGGTGTCTACACATGTAAAGACAACTCTAACTAATATAACATATAAATGATATAAGAAAGGAGATATATAATTTAATTAATTAATTCTAAAACATCTTCTTATTTAAATATGAAGGGATAAAAATATACATACCTTGTTGAAGTGAACCCATCATCGTCAATATCTCCCTTGGCCAATGGTTTTTTTTAATAAGTTGTTATGGGCTTGTACGGTTCACAAGGACAAATCATCTCTAGGTTATAAGACTTCTCCCATGCATCCAAGACCTCTACAAGACAAGTGTAACTTCTCCAAGGAAAAAACCTAGGAAATGAAACCTCTTATTGATTATATAAGTAGATTTATGAGCATCAATGATGCATAATTAAATGATCATTTATATATAAATGAAGTTGAGAAGGTATTTATAGACATGGATTGACCCTAACCCATTTTATGAATTTATCCAATGTATTCTACATGATCAAATTTATTATGAAGGAAATATAACCATTAGGTCTCAAACTATGTCACCTTGGGCTGACATAGTTTCATAATGTGCACTAAATCCGAGAATGAGGTCAACCCAATCGACAAGTAAGAAAAGTAGTAAGAAGGGTTTTTTTACTTAAGTAGGGAATATTTTGGGTGGTGTGATACTTAGGGAAGTGTATAAGTGGGATTTTAATGCTTAAGGAATTATATAGGAGTAACTTGTATAAATTTTAGGTAGTGGTATAGGGCCAACAATCCTATAAAGCACCAAAGGTCTACCAACCCCTTTCTTGATGCACCCTTTAAGGCATGCATTTAGAGATATTGAGATTCAATGGGTTATTACAAGAGATATAACATCAATAACTGATAAAGATTAAAAATATTATGTGTATACATTCAACACTTGATCTTAGAATAACTTGTATATTTAGTGAATAGGTAGATTAAAAGCTAAGTATATATTCTCTTTTTACAATTCATCATTTATATCTTACTTGAAGTTTTTTATTTTAATATATTTTATTTTAATTTATTATGTATTAGTTTATATTATTTTATTTATATTCAAATTGATTAATTCTAATTCAAAATAGAGTAAACAATTTGGTGAACCTACACATTGCCAAACATTATCAAAACCTAGATCCTCACTAGGGGTTTTTTGTAATATTTGATCCATTTGAGCTTTATTTTCTAAGATATTATAGTTTTATATTTTACATATAAAAATAATTAAAAACCTATTTTAATCCTAATAATTTTGCATTAATTATTTATAAATTTTAATTTATTGTTTCTAGTAAATGCTTGCAGAAGTGAAAATAAACAAATTTATTATTAGTTTAATTTATGAGTTCTATAAATTCACTCATTTCCTAAAAAAACCTATCTCATATTTCACAAATAGTTATCTATGTTGTTGTAAATACATATTATCTATTATGCATCTATGTCTATGCAAATACATATTATCCATTACGCATATTCTAGGGTTTCTTTATGATTCCCTTGTAATAATTACACTTTGTATGATTCATAACTGGTCCAAAATTAATTAATTTGAAAAATTATTAGAGGTTTTTTATTTTCTTATACACCTAATTATAAACCTCTTTTGATTGGAAAACTATTGCATAAATTACTCATAAATTATAATTTACTATTTTTAGTAAGTTCCAAATTAAGTAATGAACGATAAATTTATTTTCAAGTTAATTTGTAGGTTCTATAAATTCTCAATATTTAATAAATAACCTCTCTCAGTTTTATAATATATTTCATATGGCTCTTTAAAAAAATATTTATTTATTGTACAATAGTATATTGCATGTTGTTTGTTAATTGTTTAGTGGTTTAGGGTTTCAATTAATTTATGATTTTCTAAAATTAGAGATTTATGATACCAACATAAAAATATTTCACTTTATTTTTAATTACTTTTGTTTTTTTATAAATTATATTCTAACAATTTTAAAACTACTTAGCTATTGTTTTGAAGGGCTACCTGGTGTTCTATTTATAAATATTATTGTAAGAGAGGTTTCACTCTAATACTCATAACCATAGTATATAGCTAAAAACCTAATTTAGTTTACCTATACCTCATTGTATATTGCATATACCTAAGATCCCTTATTTTCACAAATAAGAAGCATTTTTATCTATCTAATTTTTGGTGCACCTAAGAAGATCATATCATCTAGGGAAGTTACTCATAACTTACACTCAAAACCAAGGTTAGTGGGCTATAAAAATGGTTTTACCTCTGTAGTTATAATTTTAAAACATTAGACTGACACTAATAAATGAATAAACAAGTATATCTAAGAGCCTACATATCATTCCAGACCATTTCTTATCTTACCCATTATACATAATTTTTTGTTTGCATTGTATTCTAAATCATTAATTCATATATACATACTATATTGATAATTATTTTGTAGCATTAATTTTTTTTTCACTTATTATCTTTAAATTCATTATGGATAGTTAAAATATATTGTATTATTAATCATTAGTTCATATATACATTATGTTTGATACTATGTATGATTTGTTTTAGGGGCATAAGAGGAAAATTTATTTAAAAAAGTCCTATGCTATAATATGTTATTGTATGAAATGCCATGGTACCAATTTTGACCAATATGGAGTAGTCAAGTAAGGTGGCATGGGGATGTGATATAATAAAATCTCATTGAATTATATGTGAAACATTGCAACTAGATGCAAGATGAATCCCACAAAAGTAACAAAAAAAATGAATTAAAAAAAGAAGAAGATAAACATGCTTTAATGAGAGTTGAGATAAAATAATAGATGGGAAAAATAGAACCTTGTAAAGCTATCTAATATAAATAAATCTAAAATTACAAGTTTAAGAACGAGAACATAAAAACTAAGAGGTAGGATGCATATTCCAAAAATGATGATGCTTAAGACTCATAATAATCTAGATGAACATCAAGGAAATTCAATAGGAGACTGAGAAATAGGTTCCCTCTCAAAATGGAAATGGGAGAGGGATTGAAATATCACATGCAATGAAATAGGTGATGAAATAGAATGATGCAATATAATTTTAAGAAGCATCTTTATCTTCATAAGGTTTGGATTAAATGATAAGATATATTGATGTTTAATAATTTTTATAGATAAAGATCCTCTCAAGAAACAAAAACACTTCATCCATTTGGAGTAAACACATGCCCCACATGATCATATATAGATCAAGAGGTAGAATTGAGAAATATATAGTTATTTAAAAATATTGTGGAAGGTAGGAAGTGATACACAAAAGTTATAAAAAGTTTAGCCAAGATAAAAATATAATCCAATTAAGAGACTATTATGATAGAGATTGAAAATCTAACAAGATATAACACCAATATTACAACTAATATTAATATTATAGTGATAATACCTAATAATCCAATGATCAATATACATTTAATAATATCCATTTCAATCATAGTATGGTCATTTTTACTCTATAACCATATGATGGGCCTATTGATCCTAAACAACATCTCCTAACTTGTGAGATTTTTTAGGATGTAAAAGGGGTACAATATGATGAGATCAAATAATGAAAACCTATAGGATATTTAATTTTCCAAATCTTGGAATTTAATTGAAAATTAGAAGGCCCTAAGTTTGATTTGGGAAGAGTAAAAATTAAATTGATTTTAAAATATTTGAACATAAATGTGAGAGCCAGACCATTCATGATATCAAAGCGATCAATCAGTATCTATGAGAATAAGTTTTGGAGTATGATCAATTATTTGTATAAATAGTGAAATAAGATGAATTTATATTTTAGAAAACAAAACAAGGCAACCTATTCTATAAAAGGATTATGAAATTGAATAAAATTTGTAATAGTATAAACACAATTTATGAACAACATAGAAGGCATCACAACTATGATAATGGTAGGGTATATTGAGTATTTTGGGGATAGCTCTTTGATGATTGAAAAAATAGATGCTATGTTAGATGTAGTGATACATAATATGGATGAAATATAAGAATGGAAAAATTAGAATCTATCAATATGGTATGGAATGTGGATAAAAAGGTCATCATCACAATGAATTCCTTTATATCCATAAATAATTCTACAAAATTTAATTCAATTGAGACCATTCAACTTCAAAATTATATTTGGTTAAACAATATGTATGATAATTTCAGATAAAATATTGTAATTTTTAAAAATATACTACTTGTGATGAGAATAATTGTAGAGATATAAAATATATTAATGAATATATTATAAGGAATGTCTTTAAATTAAATGTGTAGAAGGATTCATAAAAAAAATCAAGGCTTGAAAGATATAAAGATGCCTCAACAAGGGTAATGGACCCTTCCTTCACCCTAATATCAATCTATATTGGCACCTTCCTCTCTTCAACATTATATAGTATGGGCATCCCATATCCTCCACATGAGTCTAGATGAGATCCTCAATTTCCTCAGTACCAACCTAATTAGACACCTCCATTGATACACAGATAATATCAAGTAAATCACAATTAACCTTAGAATTGGAGATAAAATATAAATAAGGTTGATATCTAGGATGTAATTTATCTCATAAAAAATGAATTAGGTAGGTGTAGACAATAAAATTTAATCATTAAGTGCTTGATAATAATTAACCTTGACATTTGTACCTTCCTTAGTATATTCACCATTTCGTTAGCTCATAGGATATATGAGATCCAAAAATATTGTCTTCACTATATTTCAAACACAAAAACATCATTTAAACATCCCTATTCTACTTATAATATGTTTTTATTCAAGTTTGGATACTTCCTAACCTTCTGGGATAAGACCACACTAGGCAAACATGGTCACATCATGACCTTGTCCACTAGTGTATCCCTATCCTCCATGACCCAATGGTAAATTTTCAAATTTTATATGTTTCATATTTACTCTTTCATGATTTTATTAAGGTCATTTAATGGAAATATTCCAAATAATCCTCTATATAATCACATCAAGGTCATTCAAAAGACATCTAACAATCACTTGTAAATTCTATTGCATGTTCAACAAAAGTGAATTAATATTTCCAATTTATATTTTGTATTTATTTTAACAGTCATAGAATAAGTCTATTTTTTCCTATTAAAAATCAATAGCACTCGTTAATTTGGTATTCAAGTTAATATATCTAGTTGTAGTCATATAGAAAAGATCAAGATTCATACACTCACCCTAAGATGGAAAACTATATTAGCCTCAATCCCTTTGGGAAATTTGGGAAACACTCATATTATGTGAGGTTTAATAATTATATCTTGGTTATTCCCCTTGCATGATTCCCCCCTTTGTATTTCATCTCTTATTTTGTTTTATTATGCAAGAGTTAGGGTTTTACTTTACAGGTTTTTCACATGGAAAAAAGACACATAGACCCTCACTAAACCCTCTTAGACAAATGCAAGTTCTCTCACATAAAAATAAATCACATAATCAAATAGGGGACAACCATAATTGATAGAAAACGTTGTAGTGTGGCCCTGTCCTCCTAGTATTGCCTTGTCTTGGTATAGTTTAAAAGTCTAGTTTTGATTGTGACATAATTTAGGGGCCATTATAGTAAATTTACATCAAATGTTGGCTTGAACAATCAAAATAAATTTAGTTTGAGATAGGTTTTATACCTACTTTTAAATTTACTATTTCTATATCATTTAAATTTCTATAAATTATTATTTTGTACATTTAGGTTATGTATATTTTGTAAATCTAAATCATTTTCAATAGATTGATGCTTGTTATATTTAATTGTTAAATAAAAAAGAATATTATATAGTAGGAAAGGAAACCCTTATTTTTTTACCTATGTTTGGAAATGAATTATATTTCTCAAAATTGTCCAATAAATTTGAAAATTCAAATGTATTATGCATATTGCAAAGTATTTGAGCAAAATAGTATTGAGGATTGACCCTCTATAGAGAAATTGTGTAAGGAAAAGTAAGCATGAAATATAAATATGGTCAATACTCAATCAAATAACTTAGATACATTTAGGCCATGATGAGGATGTAATGGAAGTATAAAGGACTTGGTCCTTTAGAGATGGCCATAGAAACATAAATCTAGAAAGGGTGAGAGAACAAGTATTTGGATCCCAACAAAGAGAGTATGTTTACTAATGTTTTTTTTTGAGTTATTATGATCAATAAAAGTAAATTATAGAAACACCACTAATGGTGTGAATAATGAAACACATGTTTATGGCCAAATCATGAAAATAATTCAATATTAAGGAGTAGTCACCACTCTTATAGATTTTATCAAATTGATACATGTGTTGTGATATGATTATATATTGAATAACATTAAAAATATAATACATATTTATTTTTTTGTTTCATAAAAGATAAAATAAACTAGATAAGATGGTTTGTTATGTGAAAATTAATATACTTGAGACATGGGCATAATAATGGATATTGAGCTTGCATGGTATGAAGTGTTTAGTTTTGTATTTGAATTTTGGAGAATGGTGAACATGATTATTTGATAAACATGGTATACCATTGGAAAGCTTAAATTTAGTTATAGTCTAGTCATTGTAAGCCTCATATACTATGGATGATATTGGAAGCCTAGAAGATGTAGAAATAAAATTTGGAGACTTGAGTTTGTGAGGATAATTTGAAGTTGTAAAGATAAAAAAATATGAAAACACTATCCTACTTTTATTAGGAATACATGGGATTATGATGGTCATAGGATCATTAATACCATGTATAACCAATAAAAATCTTACCAACATGATATTTTCATTGTTATTCTAATGAACATGATGGAAATTAGGCCATACACCATACCACAATCTGCAAATTCTATATATACACATAATTCTGAGATAAAAGGTTGATAAAGAGCCAATGAAGGAGTTGGAGCAAGAATACACTTTCCAAAAAATCAAAATTTATATCAAATGCATAATGAGTTTAAAAAAGATAAAATAATTTTAGTGGAAACCTCTCAAGATTCCTCAAGTATCATAATAGCATTTCAATATTGGATAGAAATCACTTTTAGAATGATCACTAACCCTACCAAAGATAAATTTTATCAGTGTTTAACCATAAATATATAGATTGGGTTATTTATATGTTAAAAGGGGCATATATAAATGAAATGGTAAAAGGGTGAAAATTAAATATATAATAGGCCAATTAAATTTTAAACTCAAATATAAGCATACATTAAATTTATTTTTCTAAGATAATATAAATATGGAAAGTAAAGCTATGTTAAATATAGAAATTACAAAGAAGTTCTAGATCTAGAATAAGAATAAATTAAATAGAAGGAGATTATGGAATAATCATTAGATTTTGGTTCTGATGCTTCTGGATCTCTGGATAGTAATGTCAATCTAGGATGGTTTTACTGAAATAACTATGTGGGTTAAACATTAGTCTTTTTATAAAATATCTGCTAAAATAGGATGTGACCACTTGGATGATTTTGGGTTTTGCTTCACCTTTGCTTTGGTGCATTTAGATCTAGGTCATGGATATTTATTTCCTATGAAATGGTAAAACCCTATTTTTCCACCTTTATAGTGACCTTGGAAAAAAAAATGGGTTGGTGGGCACATAATGTTGAGCTTCCCCAAATACCCTATTGTCAGTGGGCATTGCCTATATATCCAATTCTCTAGAAGAGGGCCTCAGACTCATGTAGGTCTACCCTACAAATTGGCTTGTGTTAATCATATAATATGTGCAAAATAAGTACAATACTGACCTATCTTATAACTTGTAAAATTTATCTCTTGGGATGCTCCTTCAGTACTTTAGACCTGAAGATGTGTAATCCATATGAATGTTATAGAAATAAGAATAAACAGGGAATCTTTTCTCAATTTAATACTCTTTAAATGTTCTTTGGTCTTTTTGTTGGGTGTATCTAGGCGAGGAATGAATGAAGGTGATCTTGTATTTATATGAATCCATTTAGATTAATAACACACATTAGATCACTTAGTCTAACCATTAGGATGCATTTCAATTGAAAATTAGATGACGTTAAGGCACTAGACACATATGTCAGGATAGGACATTAACATCAATGCTACTATCTATCTTAGACATTAGTGTTCATGGAGCAAGAAATAAGGTACATGTTTTGAACTTGTAGAGATGGAAGATAAGTACATTTTAAGCATTCCAAGAAAGATAAAAAACCTAGGTAATAAATAGAAGACTAGTTAGAATGATATATATAGGACAAGGGGAACAAATATATAGCAAATGTTAGACATGTATAAATCAAGAAAGGTGTAGAACTGAGAGGAACAATCAAGGTCTAAATTTTTCAAGTGTACAAAACTGAGGTTCTATATAATCATAAAATATCATCTACACCCCCCTGCTTTAATCTAGTAATAAAATTTATATTTTAAAGGAAATGAATGAGCACTTGGGTGTGTTTACACATATTATCTATGTGTGTGTCTAACTTGAGTGCTTTGATAGTGGTTGACACATGTGTGTCAATGTAAACACCTTGCCTATTAACAAGTTATTTTGAAAAAGATGTATCATTATAAGGTTATATTTTTTATATTAGGATAAATATAGATAAATATTTAAAGTGCATATATCTGTGTGTGTGTGTGAGAGAGAGAGAGAGAGAGAGAGAGAGAGAGAGAGAGAGAGAGAGAGAGAGAGAGAGAGAGAGAGAGAGAGAGAGAGAGAGAGAGAGAGAGAGAGAGAGAGAGACCCCCAACTTTAGTTTAAAAGTGACTTTACAACAATTTTTTGAGATTAGTTTAACCATGAAAGCCAATGATACTTATAACTTGGTGAGGTTGGATGATTAAGTCCAACCTAAAAAACTTAGAAATATTGAGTGATTTGATCACCTCAACCATAACAAAAGTGAACTAAATACTACAGTAGATTGGATAAATAAATTATGTAAAGGCCCATGGGGTATCAATGAGAAAAAGTATATGATATGGTAATAGTCCATTAAAGATATTTATAATCTAAAACTTATTTTAATTTTACAATATTAGGCACATGTTGTATAACATAAGCACCTTAGATATGTCTCATGCTAAAACTATGTATAAAAATAGTACCAATGTATAGAATTCTACCACAACTATGAATCTAAATCATATAACTATGTGTTTTGGCCAATTCAGATAACTATATATGTGTGGATGACATGATTCTAAAGTGTGCCCCCACTATATATAAAAATTATTGAAAACTAATATAAGTATTAATGTGGTTGACATGTTTCCAAAACATGCCCCCACTATAAATTAAAGATGTTAAATATTGAATCGGTGTGGATAACCTACTTCCAAAGCATGCCCCCACTAAATTTGAGAACTATGAATGTGTGGAATCCATTCCCATAAGACATGCCCCACTGAATCTAAAAACTGATATAATTACCATATACTAAATGAGTGTGGATAACATGCTTCAAAAACATGCCCCATTGAATATGATAATTATGCCAAGTGTGGAGAGCACGTATCTGTGACATTACCCCACTAATATTCCCACTTTTAAAGTGAGGAAAATATAGGAACTAGTAGTTGCCTCACCTTAAAAGGATAAGACAACTACATAATTTGTGAATGTAACCATATAGCATATAGAAGGGAACATGTCTAGGTAAATGTATCATTAAAGTGCATAGAACCAATGTGATTACATGTAGGCTTAAGATGCATGATAAATATCATGGAAACATTGAGATAGTATAGTACAAGCTCAACAAGAAAACAAAAACACACATAAGAATGCTCAAAATTAAGTCAAAAGGCAATGGTCCAAGGAGACCACAAATAAGGGTCATGTTCAAATATCACATAATTTAAGGGGACATGACTAAGTTAAATATCCATAAAAGTAAGGATATTATCAAAAGTATATACAAAAAATAATGACATAATTAAATGTTAATGAAAACATATATAGACACAGGGGGTCATAAGTAAAGAATCATATTTAAATGTTCAAAAAGAGGCATACAATAACAAGGCAAGACACTTAAGGAAGTGCATAAAGTAAAGCATAAGAAACTAGCATAAACATACCATTTTAACCCATGGATCCAATGTGTTAGGAAAAGTTTTTAAAGTGTAGCATATAAAGTACCTTGTGTAAGATATAATCATGGATAATAGGCTTGTGTAAGTACATCTGTAATCTCAAAACATGATAATGTAGAGTGATCATTGAATCATAACTTGTGTATATCAAGATCAAATAAGTAGATTCCCCCAATGTCCATGACATGTGTAAAGGGAAGGTCCAACATCCTAAATAGGAATGTATCATGTATCTATGTATGCTTGTATCATACTCAAGTAGAAGTGTGACACATATGTGTATGTAGGAGTAACTGAGTATGTCATCCACTAACATGGAACTAACACATAGATGCCAAAGAGATAATAGAACATGTAAGTGCCAAATATTTATTTTATATTTTTGAATGTTTTTTTTTGGTATTTTTGAAGAGGAAATATCATCCTATGATGCCATATAATGGATGGTCATATATGTCTCCCCATAGTGAAGCTGATTTAATACCCCATTTATGCTATTGATGAGCATGTATAGGCGTAATATTTTTCATTTTGGTATCAATGGTGCTCTAAATATGTACAATAGGGATCTATGGTCATGAAATAAGAGTAGGATTAAAATGAGTAGGGGTTATTAGAACCCATTATTCAGTATTCTATGGTTTTTTTTTGGCATAGCACTAATATGTACATTTTGAGGTTGTTTTAGATATCTAAACATGTTGTGTAATAGAATATTGGGATTCTATGGAATCCATTATATGCCATTGATGTAATGTTCTCTCAAGTATTTGTCACCTAATAAAGGGGATTTCCTATTATTTACCTTTTTATGATGAATTAGCCTTAGTAAGCTTGATAGCTAGTTATGTGGGTATAAGTTTCTTTTATTTGAGAGGATACTCATACAGAATTCTAGAAACTATAATTACCCAATTAACATGAATGTATTAAACACACCCATACACTATAGAAGGTAATAGTCAAAGAGTGTGTATTTAAGGTCTTCCCAATAACATATCAAAGATGCTTGTGGAAGGGATAATTGAGAAGGTAGTAACTACATGTGTGGGATAAACCTATAAAGGTATGTCAATCTTGCCAAGAACCTTTTGGGAGGTCCCATTGAATGCTAAAACTAATCTGGTAGATAGGTGTAAATCATGATGATTATAACCCAAGTGCAATAAGTAATTTCATGATGCAAACATTTTTACTTACACCATTATCAATCATAACACCTACATATAGAGTTTCTATCAATGTATATTTGAATTAATAGATAATTAAGCTCAGTCATTATCCTTGATTTCACTATCATCAAAGGGAATAAAAGGTTTTAGAATCATGTGAGGTATGAGTTGTGTATAAGTATAAATAATCCCATATAGTGGGTGCCCATAATGTGATAGATGAGGATGTGCATTATATGCCATTTGGATTTCTGGTTCCTTCTTATAATGGTCTTGAAAAAGATTGTTAAATAATTTAGATTTATGGTGATCATTAGGTTGTGAACATGATTCCTTTGGAGGATCCTCAAATGTAATATTTTGGTCATCAATAAGATCTTTGATATTATGCTTTAAGGTAAAGCATCTGCCTATAGATTGCCATGGTCCTTAATGATAATCACAATAAGCATTTGCATCATATCATTTGGGTAGAGGTCAACTCATATCAACCTCAATAAGATGAGGTAGAGATATAATATTTCACTCTATTAATCATGGGAGTAATAAATTTAGGGACTCAGGTAAACATATAAATTATCTCCTTGGTGAATTATACAGGACAAATTAATTAGGTTGTTATGAAACTATGTTAACCATGGTGGTTGTTTTATTTTTAGGCTTAGGAGACTTTACCTTATAATTTGGTTTAATTTAAAACTCAGTACTAGATGTAGATGCAGTTGGTGTGTTTACTACATACTTGAGCTTATTTAATGACATAATATTCATTTCACAGTCCCATACAAAATGACATAAGTCATAGAAAGATTTTAACTTTTTAAAAATAATGGACTCATGTAAAGAAGCAAGCCAAATTTGCTTGAATATATCTTATAACTCTTTTTTTACCATAATATTGGTCATTTTGGTTAGTATTGTCTTATTTCTCAAGACATATTCATGGACAAGTTCATTGGTTCCTTATTTAATTTTGGAAATTTAAGCATAGGAAACCTTTTCATAAATGTTAATGGAAAATCATGCTAATAATTGGTCATAAAGAGGTTTCAATGCTTTTATGGATTGGAGAGGTAAATCATAGAACCACCTCAAAGCATATCCCTTGAGGCTTCTTGGAAATAATTTGGTCAAAAGTTTATCATTGGAAGTGTAGTCAATGCATGTTGCATAAAATGTTCAAATATGTTGTTTAATATGACCCTTGCCATCATAACATGTAAACTTAGGTGTAATAAATCCAATTGGAAAAGGTACAAATAGATTTTAAGTGTAAGAGGGTTATGTGATACATCTTGTGAATCTATAACACGAGGGGATTTTAAAGCTTTTTGTTCATTGTTTATAATCTTATCTTCCAAGGTTTTTATAACTTGAATGAATGATTGAATTTTAGGCCTAGTGGGATTTAAATTAGCAAGTTGAATAGTCACCAAAGAGGATGAAAACATATTTTAAGTAGTAATATGTATTGAAACTAGTATTTGTGTTGAAATAACTAGTAATTCCATGATAGATGTATCAATAGTAGCTTTAGGTAATAAAGGTTTAAACACATAATCCATGTTCCCACTAGATTTAGGTGGATTGATAAGTGTGCACTGAGTTATAGAACTTTGTAAATATTCACTATTACTAGGTAAGGCAACCTTAGTTTTATCTTGTTTACTTATTTCATATCTTGTAACATACACAAATGCATATAATAAATCCTTGTTATTATTGAGAGGAGCAATCAATACTTATTTATCTTTCATTTTGAATCACATTTTTTCACTAATATTTTACATTGCTTCAGAAATGAAAAATTTAAAATTTTCAACTAAGTACAACAATAAAAACCCCTAATTTATCCTAGGTTTTAATGTTCAAAAATAAGGTTCACCAAATGTTTAACCATAAATATTGGGGTTATCTAGATGTTAAATGGGTATATAAAAATTAAATGGCACAAGGGAAAATATTAGATCTATAGTAGGCCAATTAAATGGTAAACTCAGATATAAGGATACATTGAATTTATTATGTTGAGATAGTCTAAAAATGGAAACTATAACTATGATTGATATATAAATGACAAAGAAGTGATGTAATTAGATTTTTTTGATGCTAATGTAGTTATAAATATATAATAGGTATAAAGCATGCAGGAAAGATATTTTGGAACGATCATCAGATTCTAGTTATGATGCTTTTGGGTCTGTAGATAGTAACATCAGCCTTGGATGGTTACATCAACATAACTATTTGGGTTCGATGTTAGTGTGCTATACAAAATATATATTGAAACAAGATGTGACCACATGGATAATTATAGGTTTTGATTCACCTTTACTATGGTGCATTTAGATCTAGGTCATGGATAGTCACTCCTTGTAAAATGTCAAAAACCTAGTTTTCCACCTTTATAGTGACCTTAAGGAAAAATAGGTTAGTGGGCACATGATATCCAACTTCCCAAAATACCCCACTATCAATGGACATTGCCTAAATATCCAATATTCCATAATAGGGACTCAGATCCATGTAGTTATCCCCTACACATTGGCTTATGTGTGAATCATACAATATGTGTAAAGCAAGTATAATAGTGACCTAGCTTAGAATGTGGAAAATTAGGATCTTGGTCTAATAATTTAATAATTTTGAATTTTTGATGTGTATTCCCTATGATTGGTATGGAAATAGGAATATATAGGGAATATTTGCCCAATTAAATGCTTTTTTAATGCCCTTTATTTTTACTAGGTGTAATTAGGTGAGGAATGAATGAGAGTTGATATTGTATTTATATCAATCCCTTTGGAGTAAAAAATTTCATTAAATCACTTAGGTTGACCATTAGGATACATTTCATTTACAAATTATATGACTTAATGGAAATAGACACTTGCATCGAGACATGACAATAATGTCGATACTATTATTTGTCCTGCCCATTAGTGTCTAGGGAGTAAGAAAGTAAGTATAGTTTATGAACTTGAAAATATGGAACATAAGTATATTTAAAGCATTATGAGAAAGATATATAACTTGGGTCATCAATATAATATTAGTTATACTAAGAGATATAGTCCAAGGGGCACAAAGAAAGAGCAGATGCAAGACATGTGAAAAGTTTACCAAGTGTACAAGACTAAAGTTCTATATAATCATAAAATATTATCTACAATTAGTTAGTTACAAAAAAATAATATTATATAGATATAAACATAAAAATAAGGATAACATATGGATTATGATGTAGATATGAGAAATTGGTATGATAAAACCATGAAGTTAGGCCTATGAAGAAGATTTTCATAATGGACTAACAAATTCCATATTATGTCATGTCCCCTTTTCTAAATATTTAATTATATAAATAATTTAATAATATTAATTTTAACTAAAGTTACTTTATCTTATAACATAAAAAAATGACACTTATGTATTATTATCATAGAGGGGGCCAAAAAGTAATATTCATTTAGTAGGCCAACAAGTAAAATTTATTTAAAAGTTTTTAAAAAGCTTTTAGGTTTAGGTAAATTGAAAAAAGCAAATTATATAATAGTTGGGCTTAAAATGATTATTCATTATGCATCCCTTATCATTTGTTATCAAACCCTATTCCAAAGCTTGAGCATTTCTTATTCAATTTCTTCTCCTAAGATGAAACCTCCTTGGAGTGCAGAGATTTAGAGGATGAAAACCCTTTTAGTTTCCATTATATTATTGGAGGATGAAAACCATCTTGTCCATGAGAGGTGATTCCATATAATAATCACATTTGTGCTAAAAATTATGATAATTTATATTTTCAATTAGTTAAAGGTTCATACCAGTTTTAGATTGGGTGAAGGTTAAAAGTATTCACTTTGTGCATCATTAAAGGTCCTATCGTAAACCATCATAAACATGTTGGGAATATTAATACGGTATTTTATATTATTATCATGTAATGTATTGTATTCCACCATGATTTTAGATGTGTATATTCGCACGTGTATTCTACATTCATCACCCAACAATGAATCAAATGCCTTGGATATTGTTGTTTCATCTTCCAAGCTAGTGATAATAAATTATATCCTGATATGACCTATGACACATAAGACACAACCACCATGGGTTATTGTTGATTATTATATGTGGTCATTGGATTGGGGGTTCAATGAGTAAAATATTGTTTTCACATCATTTTTCTTCCATTTATAATCTCATCAATTTGTATGTGTATTTAGTTTATTTAAATAAAATAAATGAGATAGGTTTTGTTATTGTTATCATTGTTATACATATCCTTAATATGAATGATTTTAATATTTTTTAGAATAACAATATTGTATGTCATTGCCTAGTATGTTTTATAATTGTTTATAATATTTTCTAGTTGTAATAATAGTAGTGGGGTATGTATTCCAACTCTTTATAAAATTTATGGTGAATGGTTCATGTTTTCCAATTGTTTGTGAATATGTCAATGATTACCTATGAAAGTTACAATTGTTCCCAAGTGTATAAATCATAAAATTGCATAGGTTATTAGTTTATTTTAAAAGGAAATTACATGTTATTTTGGGATGGAGTACTTGATAGGATTAATCAATAAGTTGGAGGTCCATTTTCCATAGGTGGAAATGTGAGTAAGCTATTTGACATGAATTAAAAATAATCACAAATACTTGGTGGGAAATACATATATCATATGATTTGGAATGGGAATCAACTTCAAAAATGTTTCAAGATAGATTCTATATAGTGACTTGGTTTTCAAACAAGATGCCAAAGTTCTAATCTAGATAATCCCCTAAAGTAAATGTCCACTTTTGTGTGGACATTTGGAAATCACAAAAAATAGATCCTCAATATTGGGTGAATATTTTCCATGGAAAATTAACACCTTTATGAAAATTTTGGTATATGCATCAAGAACATTGGAGAAAAAAATTATGTGGCCAAGAATATAATAAGATTTCATTTAGACCTTTTAATTTAAGGAAGAGAACATGATTGTGTCAAATTCCCTTTAAAATTTAATTATTATTATGCTAAGGGGATTTGACACTATGAATATTAAAAATAATGAAGATTAAAGAGTAGATAATGACACCAATGTCTACAAATATATATATATATATATATATATATATATATATATATATATATATATATATATATATATATATAAAATTAGTTATATTTTTGAGGGGAAAGGATTCATACTCAAGTCATGAAATATAATTTGGAATAATTCAAGTAAATATATAGTCATGGGAAGTTAATAAGATGTGTATCTGAAGGGAAGTGTCAAAATTTAAGATAAGTAAGACATAGACAAGTTGGAAGAGTAAAGTTGAAAAACATGAATATAGAGGAGTTTAGACACTTAAATTTGGTCTTTAGAATTTTAGAAACATAAAATTTGACATAATTTGACACACTTCAACATTGCACGTATATTTGACTCTTGAGCATGATTTCACTTTATCAACAAACCCATCTACCATATTATCCACCTATATTCACTAGATACATTTAATAAAAATCAGTTGAGTCTTTATCCAAAACCCTTTATAATCCTAGATAGATGTTCTCCATATTTTATATCATTATTTTTCACATCTGAGACATTACCAATAATCCTAGACAATGTTAAATACCATATGTGTCTCCCTATACTAGTAACATCAAGGAGCCCTCGCCATTTTATTTTCCATTTAGGAAGTTTCCAATGGGTTGAAATAGACATTATTCATGGGTTAGGCATAACTAGAAATCAATGAAGAGTCACATATAAATATAGATCACTCCTAAGGTTATTACACACTTGAGCATCACTTCAAAATAACTTAACACTCTTTTGGAATATTATCAAAAGGCATACATATAGATTTAAATTTGAAAACAAAAATTCAAATTTACATGGTTCTAAATATCAAAGATAAAAATATAGTATTGCATTCTATATTTTTTAATACATTACACACACACACAAGTGGGACAAATGTGTGTATTTTAAACCTTATTCAAAGTAATATAATAAAATAAATCATCATTCATTTAGTGGTGAGTTTTTGGGGTCAGTCAAACTAAAATACTAACCTATTTTTAGGAGCATATTTTGGTTTAGTAGGCACAACTAGGGTTTTGATGAAAGATAAAGAAAACATGGATTTCAAAACAAGATCGAAGAGGTACACACAAAAAATCACATTGTAGGTGTAGGCCCAAGCCTCCCAAAGATATCAAAACCCATTTTTATAGGGATATTGTTATCAAAACCTAGTAGTATTGGATACTATTTTAGACACTAGAAAACTGCACACATGATCCTAGTCGTTGCAATACCTTTGGTTTTTATTGAACCTCTATAGACTACACCTATAAGTTAAAAAAAACTAACTAACCTAACCTACTTACCTAATCCAGGGTCAAGTTAATCACTTGTCTGGCTTAACTCAAATTTTCACTGATTTTAACCTATCTTTTTCCCAAGTCCTCGATCGATGATGGTCAGGATGATTGACGATGACCACCCTAACCAGTAATGGTTAGGTTAGGAAACTTGGACTCATCATGTAACCTACATGTAAACCACCACCTTTATTTTCCAAATATTGTAATCTAAATCTGGCTGCGAGCCCTTTGCATGGATGACTTATATTTATAAGCCTTCTTAAAGTCTAGTTTGGACAACCACTTCCACCTTTTGATTTTCCTATAAGAGAGAGAGGCTTGGGAGGTCAAACCATCTACAATTATTATCAGGAGATATTTGTATCTAGAATCTCTTTTTGTAGGTCAATCAGGTCAATCCACATTATCAAGTGCTATCATCCATCACATAGGGAGCCTACTTACTATCAACCCTCCACTAAGCTCCCAAGTACTGTTATGCTTCTAGAATCAACCAAGATTCCACCAACAAGAAAATCCACATCAACCACCCACTAAATAGTTTCTTGTAAGAGAAGTATTCATTTTATTGTATTCTTTTACCAAGTTTTCATTCCAAGTCTAAGTTATCTCCTAGAATCCACTTTCTAGATCCCATCAATCAACAAACCCAAACCCTAGTTTCACTTCTAGATTCACTGACATGAAACTAGTGATATTTACCTAACCATGGTTATCCTCAACCAGTGATGGCTACCCTTGACTAGTGACATTTGCATGACCATGGATGGTCACCTATGGCACCAAAATCTAGCAATCTAATTTAACCCTCTTGCACCCAACCAAATTCACTTTTCTATGTCCTTGCCTATTCACAGACCCCTTTCTAATTTTTTGAGCCATACCTTGACCTGTTAACACTAGTACTAATCTGTTTATCACTAATTAGATCATTTATAGTCTCTTTTCTGAATACACTTTTCTTGTATTTGATATCGATAATCTTATATTATTGATATAAGTATCTTCTTTCTAGTTTTATCAAATTAATTATTTAAAATAGGTGGATTGACAACCCTTAAGGAAACTCTCACTTATAGGATCTAGCTCCCACTAGAAAATCCACCTTACTATCTATCTAATGAATAAGTTTGCCTTAGTGATTTTTTATCTATAGGTATCCCTCCTAAGACAAATAGGAGCTCTTCACATCTTCTGATTCAATGCATACACAACCAAATAGGTTTTTCAACCACACCCATATCAAGTTTATTTTCTCTATTTATTTATAACCTTAAGCTAAAAATTTACATGAAACATTCTCGCACACCCGGTGGGACCTAGAGTCTTTAATCGTGTTTCTTTACATTTTTATGCTCTTCTCTCTATTTATGATCATAATTGGAACTAAAATTTCTATTGGGATTGAAATCAACTACATCCATTGATTTATTTTAACATTAGTTCACTTTGAATTAAAGCACAATAATCTTATCATAGCATCATTTTTATTGCACACACTAGCCAAACCACTTTCATCAATCAAACATCAAAACTATTTGAGACAAGGCCCAAATAGTATTTCATCACCTAGCAGTCACCTTACCCATTCCTAGCGATCCTAATTGGAGGTCATTACTAAGGGGAGAACCAACTCAACTCTCTAGTTGAGTATAAAATGTAGATATAGATATATATTGGCTAAGCATTTGACACTCTTATCATTGTAAGACCATGAAGTGAGAGTGTAGGCCCTAATACCAAGCCACATATTAATTCTAATATATATTTTTTTGATCACCTAAACAACCAAACACCAACCATAGATTGCTTCTATAGTACCTGATCTACAAGACAACTTCTATCACACATTCTCATAAACTAAGGCATAAGCCAAAATTGAGATTAAAACTAACCTCTAGGCTTAACATACTTTTTAGTGTGTGTCTTGATTGCCTTGATCATTTTCTTGTCTTCTTCTTATTTTAGTGGTGAGATTTTTCTTATTTTCTCTCTCCTTTTTTTGGTATGGTTCTCCCTCATTAGTAGTGAAGAGACCTAGCAAAACAAAACCTATCACTTAAATTAACCTCTTATACCTCCTCATTTATGGAGTACATCTTCGAGGTAGAATATTCACCTCATCCATTAGGAAGCCCTACTTTCCATTGAGTATTTCCCTAAGGAGACATGGATTTTACCACCTTTCTAGACAACAATCTAGTGGCCCTTCAGCACTATCTTAACACCTCTTCTCACCATATCCTAGTTTTAACTCCACCTTAAGATCTTATTTATGGCATGTCATCCCACCTTATGGAGGGTATCCTTATTTCCACAATCACCACCCAAACTTCAACCACCTAGGAATATTAATATACTAACCCCTTTAATGTTATGACTAAGAACCAACCTATCTAGCCAATCGTTACCCTTACACCTTCCACCCCTACTAATGACTCCTCTACCTTGGGGATAACCCAACCATTGAACCATCATGTCCCACTTGTAGCTAGAGCACCCACCATCGACATTACCAACCTCCCCTCTATCAAACCTCACCCATTTGGAAAAACCCCTTTATCAAGCTTAGGGGTGTCTATCCCTTATACCTCACCACCCATTAGCACAAAGGTCACTACCTCCCCTCTTGTCACCAACCCAAATACCACCCATGCCCAATCCATAAGGACTTCTCAGTAGTTACCCATTGTACCCAATCTAGGATACATCCCTAACCCACAAGGGTATGTACCCTCTACCTAACCACCATCAACCACATACCCTACCCTACCTATAACATCCACATTCCAACATGTAGCAGCCTCTGAACCACCAAATAATTACCAATATGTTGCCCCACCTCAACCATAATATCAACCTTACAATATTTTTTGTGTACCACCTCAAATTGACCTAATGAAAATGCTCATGGACAAGAAGACCAACCTTGAGTCACTCATTTCAAGAGCTCATAACATCCTATTTTATGATCAAATTTGTAATGAACCTATTCATCCTTATGTCCCCATCAAACCTTACCCTCCTCAATGGCAACTTCTAAAATATACCAAATTTCAAAGCAAGGAGGACCCCCAATAGCACCTTAGGGCTTTTAGGCATGCATGATACATGATTGATTATGATGATGCCCTTCTTTTCTAAACCTTCCCCATGTCTTTATCTAGTCTAGAACTTGATTGGTATATTTTTGTTATCAAACATTCCATCTTTTATTTCACCCAACTAACACAAGTCTTCTTAGATCATGTTTCCATTAACATTTCCAAGAAGGTTTCTATCATAGACCTCTATTCTATTAGGAAATTTGATGATGAGTCCATTATCAATTTTTTTGCCCATTAGAGAAGCCTAATTAATTAGCTTTCATTAAACCCTGCCTCAACTTGAACTTATAATTTTTTTTGCTTGAGCTTGCACCAAACATATATCTTCTACACTGTGTGTCTAGAGGTTCAAAACCTTTGATGAGGATTTTGCCATGGCATGCAAGCTATAAAATTGGGCCATAGATGAGGGTAAATTGAAGTTATGAAAAAAGAAATCTACCTTCAATATCAATGAACCCTCTTCCTCCAAACTAGGCAATCAAGCCAATACTAGAACCAAGACCAGGGGAACCACAAATGTTGTCATCTTTAAAACTGCCCCTCCACCCAATGTCAACTAACAAAATTTTCCCATCACCTCCAATCCAAATACAAGGAATACAAAATGAAACAACCAAAAATAATTCACTCCACTTAGAGAATATTACACCTCAATTCTAGAGAAGCTACTAAAATCTAACCTTATACAACTTCTGCCTATCAAGCCTCCCCAGTAATTTGATTCTTCTCTTCTAGCACCTACTCGATACAATGAGAATCAACTTTGTTATTTTCATCAAGTAATTTCACATGACATAAACCAATGTAATACTTTTAATAATGATTTTTAGAGTCTTATTGACAAGGGGTAACTCATTTTAGATAATCCTAATGCCCCTAAAAATCAAGATCTTGACATCTTTAAAAAACCTTTTCCTTACAATGCCCTTATCAAAACTGAAGACACATAGGCTGAATTCTCTCATAATGCCCACATGATCAACATGGTTTGTGATACACCTATCCATGATGACCCAATCAACCAATATACCCATTCCTCCCCCACCTTAGTTACCAAGGTAATGGTGTCACCTTACCCTCCTTTGGATATCCAAACCAAAGAAGTTTATTTCTCCCTAGCTCCCCTCATAAAAGTTTTGGAGTCATCATATACTATCTCAAATAGTACATCTGGGCAAATCAAAATTCATAATTCACCACCTCCACCAGCTACCCAACAAACTACTACTCCTATAGATATTGTCCCTAAAGGAGAAGCATTTCTACCAACACCTCCCATGGATGAGCCATTTATCTCAACCTTACTTCCCTCACCTTAGGAAATCAACCAAACTACCAATCATCCTCCCCAATCTACAATTATATCTATTTCATCCACTACCCATGGATCAGGACCAGTACACAAACCTTTTTTCACATTAGTACAAAAATTAGAATTTTGCTTAAAACTAGACATGGATAGAACCACTTTCTAGCAATATTTATGGCTTCCCTCCATTAAAAAACTTGAACCTTCTAACACAACCCTAATCAACCAATACATCATCTCTCCACTGCCCCTTAAACCAATCCTAACCTCTAATAACCCATCAACTTCTTAGTCAAACAAAGCAACCAACACCTCACCAACCAAACCTTTCAAAACTATTGGTTCCTTCCCTACTTAGAGTTTGGTTCACCCACACTTGAAAGTAGACCAAACTCCACCCAATACTGTACCCAAGTCTCAACCCACACCAACTAAAAAGATGAACATATTAAAAGGACAAATGACTAAGTTGCCACCTCCCTCTACCTTTCCCTCTATCTTAGGGCCTCACCCTTCCAATTTGCTTTAAAAAACCCCTTTCAACATATGTCACCTATCACCATTGATTAAACTGGTACATTTATTAGCCAATGCATCAGTCCTTCCCAAATCACAACTAGCTGAACCATCAAACTTGACCACCCCAACTACCAACATAACCAAACCAAAACCATTAACTAGAAACACCACCTTACCTAAACCATCTCTCACCAAATCTATTGTTACTAACACACCCATATTATCAACCCAAACCATGATCCCTAAACCTTTATTACCTCTAGAAAAATCCTATATGACCATTCTTCAAAGATTAGTGTAGACCTCCTACCTCACATTACCTCCCATAAGACCTTTCAATCCTTTTGGTTTGAAACCAACCTAGTATAATGACCATCAATTCAGCTTCTATCGCAAGACACCTAGGCATGGCACAAAGAATTATAAAGCTCTCCAAGACATTATGCACCAACTCTATGATGAGGATAATCTCTTGGTAGATGACCTTCCATTGATTCCTCCACCATTGAAACCAATAACCTACCACCATCACATTCCTAATCTTCCACTCTCACCTTAGAGTGATAGAGAATCTACTCAACCCCCTATCATACCTTCCCCCTCTATCCATACCATTAATGTGGTCACATGATTACAATAAAAAGGATAAAGGGAAGGCCAAAGTGTCCATTCCATGGACATACCCACCAACTCACCCTAAACCAAACCAGAGCCAAGCCTCCACATTTGTAGCTAAGCCCAAAGTCACCATCTTAGGCACTTCAAAGACTAACCCCTCTGAATCCATTAGGAAGGTCATACTTAAACAACATCACTAGACCCCTACTAAAATGAGCCTTTATGAGCTCATTTCCACCTCACCTCACCATCATCAGGCCATGATTGAAGATATGTAAGCCATAAAGGTTAAACCAAGAGACTTTTAGCCTATAGAGGCATTCATTAGTATACTCTAGCTCTCCACTCTTGTTATCTTCAAGGACTCAAAGATATCTTCTATCCACCCTGAAGACTTGGATCCCCCTCTTTTTATTATATCCCATATCAACCAAACCCACATTAAGTAGGTTATGATTGATTGGGTAACTAGTATCAACATCATCTCTTCCCATGTCTACGAGCAACTAAACCTTCCAGATAATGTCTTGTCCAAAACTGCAGTTGTCCTTAGATATTTTAACAACACTATGACCACTACCTTAGGAACCATCATCCTTCATATTTGTCTAAGACATCACATGCTCCCTAAACTTTTTTATGTGTTCAAAGGTGAATTAAAATACAATGTTTTGTTAGGGAAACCGTAGATTTAGGCCATGAGATGTGTATCTTCCACCCTCCACCATTATGTCAAGTTTGGACATAAAGGTCAAATTATTACCATACAAGTTGAACCTAGCCCTTTTGCAGCATGTAATATGACCTACTAACCTAATTACATTCTTATGCCTCCATCCAAAGCACTATAAACAACCACCATCAAGCCCTCACCCATGAAAGCTAAAGATGTTACTTCTTCCCCTTCCACTAAGACCTTTAATAGCTCATCTATCCCTATGGACTAGATACCCATCATTGACCCTTTGGAACCTACATTAAAATGCCTTACCCTTGGATAATAATATTTCCTCACACTTGATGCCCTTCTCACTCCCCAAGAATATAGAAAACTCAACCACCAATCAAGTTATGACCCCAACATTAGAGCCATTACCCCCTTGGGGCCTCTGAGCTATCAAACTCACTTTATCTATGGGGGAATTGATGATCCACTTAAAATTTCCATTAATATCTCTCCACCTTAACCATTCACCTCCACCTTCTCTTATTTGGACAACCTTGACTTCTCTAGACTATACCTTCATAGGTGTTCCTAGAAGGGATTTGGTTTAGGATTATATGAGCATGGCCCACACACATTGACCTTGATTGAGACCCTCAAGCCTCATGAGAGACATGGCCTTGGCTTCATTATACCCAACAAGAATAAAGCCAAACAACCTATGATTACCATTATTGAAGAAGTAACCCCTTCCTCACCAACTACCTCTCCACTTGAGTGTGAGGATGAGGACATCATCCCACCTAAATTTTTTTTCATCAACATGATAACCCTCAACCCCTTTACTTATCAAAAGGAAGGGGAAATCATATCCATCCCTTTGACCCATATTAAACTCATGGGAGAAGATTCTCCTACCATTCACACTATCCATGGCTAGGATGATGATTCTATTCTCACCTACCTTGGTGCACTTGATCCATCCATCCATAAATCTTTACCTCTAAAAAACTCAACCATGTTGAATGAATCTACTACCAATATTGACATAGGCACTCTGAATAACCCCCATATGATTAAACTTGGCCAAACTCTCACCCCTGAGGATCTTCAGGACTACTTGACCATCCTCCAAGACCATAACATTGCATTCACTTGGTCATATGTCAATATGCCTGGTATTGAAGCAACCATTACCACTCACAATATCATAACCAATCATGATTCCAAACATGTCACATAAAAACTTCATCAAATACATCCTTTCATAGCCCTCCTTGTCAAAGAAGATCTTTAGCACCTCCTTTTTATTGATTTTATTCAACCCACTGATTATCCCCAATGGGTTTTGAACATCATGTATATCACAAAATCCATAGGGGAATATGTAAATGTGTGTAATTTTGTGAACTCGACCTTGCCTACCTAAAGGATGACTTTCCTTAACCCAACATTGACCAACTTGTTGATCTTATAGTAGGCCATAAGATGTTGTCTCTCATGGAAGGATTCTTGGGTTATAATCAGATTTTGATTGCCCCTAAAGACCAACATAAAACTACCTTTATCACCCAATGGAGGACCTTCTATTATAGGGTCATGCCCTTCAATTTTAAGAATTTTGGTGTAACCTACCAATGTGTCATGACCTATATTTTTCATGACCTTATCCATACAATCATTGAAGACTATATAGATGATCTTCTCAAGAAGTCCAAGCTTCACAAAGACCATTTAGCCATTCTCAATATTATCTTTGAGTGACTTATCCATTATCACGTCTACCTCAATCCTAAGAAATATATTTTTGGGGTCTAATCAGGCAAACTTCTTGGCTTCATCATTTCCCTTTAAGGTATCAAGGTGGATCTATCCAAAATCAAAGCTATCCTTGAGATTCTACCTCAAACCAATCTTAAACAACTCTGTAGATTGTAGGGGAATATTCAATCCATTCATCTCTTCATCTCCTAGATCTTTGATTGATGTCAACCCTTCCACCAACTCTTCAAAAAGGACATTTATTTCAAGTGGAATGATGATTGTCAAAAGGCCATTGATGCACTCAAAGAGTACTTTCTATCTCCACCTATCCTTACACCTCTTAAGGATGACCAACCTTTCTACCTCTATATCTCTACCATAAACCACTCCCTAGGGGTGATGCTTGCCCATTAGGATGAATAATACAAGGAGAAATATGTCTATTACATTAGCTGCACACTTGTCAAATTTGAAACTCAGTACACACATACCAAGAAACTATGTTTGACCCTAGTCTTCATGGCTACCAAACTTTTCCAATACCTTTTTTAACCACAAATTTTTTATCATAACCAATATTAAACCCCTCAAATACATGCACTCCAAACCATACCAAAACTAGTTTAGGGATAAGTGGCTCATTCTTTTAGTTAAGTTTAACCTTGAGTTCCTCTAGAAAAAATTAATTAAGGGGAAAGTAATTTTTGACCAACTAGTTGAGTCACCCTTAGCATACACTCAACCTCCCCCCTTAGAGTTCCCAAATGAATCTATCATAAGCATATCTCAATCAGGTTTCACCAATTAGGTAACCATGTTTTTGATGGTTCTAAATGTTATCATGGTGGGGGAGTCAGTATCCTCCTTACCCCCTTATTTGTGAACCACTTCCTTTGTCTTTTAAACTTGACTTTGAATTCACAAAAAATGTGGTCAAGTATGAATCTATGGTAATAGGTCTCCAAAATTCCTTAGCCTTGGGAGCTAGAATAATCAATATCTTTGGTAACTCCCAATTGGTGGTCAACCAAGTCAATAACATTTACTAGTGTAATAATGAAATGATGAAACTATATAGAAAACTAGTCATAGATGTCCTAACATCATTTGAACACTACCATATTCAAACCACCCCATGATCTACCAACAAGTTTATTGATACCATAGCTTCTTTTGCCTCTCAAATCTGATTATCACCCTCAGACTCCAAACTATTAGTCATTTTACATCACCTCATTGAACCCTCCTATGCCAAGTTAGACACTCTAACCATCTTTAGTGTGGAAGAGCTTCTACCTGACCTTTGATATCAATAAAACTCTGACTACCTTCACCTTAACATAGTTCCCTCTGGCCTTTCTAGGAATGCCCATCGAGCATTTATTTAGAGCACCTCCCATTACACCATTATAGGAGGAATTATTTATAAACATGGTTTTGATGGACTCCTATTTCATTGCCTTCATGGTATATAAACCTCTCACACTATCAAGGAGACACACGAGGGTATTTGTGGGGGCCACTTTAGTGGAATCGATGTGGCTAAATGCATCCTCTACCTAGGATATTTTGGCACACCCTTAACCAAGACTATTTTGATTATGTGAAAAAATGTGTCAAGTGTCAATAACATGCTAATTTACAACACACACCTAACAATAGTCTTTATGTTTTTGTGGACTTTTAGCCCTTTTCACATTGGGGTGTAGACCTTATTAGTGAAATCAACCCCCACTCTTCATAATGACATCATTCTATCATTACCATGACTAAATATTTTACCAAATGGGTGGAAGCCATTCCCCTTGTCTTAATAAAGGTTGAAAATATTTTTGAATTTATGACCCATTGCATCATCTGTAATTTTGGTGTTCCCAATAAGATCATCACCAATAATGGAAAATCCTTAAAAAATAAATAGGTTCAAGGCCTTTGTGATGTATTTGGCATTAAACTTAGCTTTTCATCACCCTATCTCTCATAATCAAATGGATAAGTTGAAGCCTCTAACAAAACCCCTAACAACATGCTTACCAAAATGGTCAATACCTCAGGTTAGGATTGGCACTTGCACATCCCCTTCACCCTATGGGCATATCATACTAGCATCCAAACCCCTAATAGCACTACACCCTTTTCTCTCATATTTGGAGTTGAGGCTATCTTTCCTCTTGGAGTCTAAATACCTTCTCTTCCCATATCTTTGTGTGACCTCATTTCAAAATATGATTATCGTTAAGAATGTTTATCCCAATTAAAACTACTTGATGAGCATCATTTAGCCACTCTTTCCCATATTTGTGTCTATCAAGAATGAATTAAGTGAGCCTATAACAAACACTTAAAATTTTGAGAATTCAACATTTGAGATATTGTCCTTAAGGAAAACCAACATGTCACTAATATGGAGAAAAATAAAAGGGGAAATTTTACTTTCAATTGGCTTGGACCCTACATCATTAACCATAATTTTGGATCATGAACTTATCATTTGTCCTCTCTCAAAGGTAAACCAAAACTTTAGCCCCTCAATGCTTCATATCTTCATCCCTTTTATTGTTAAGTAGGCACCACCAATCCCCATTTGTCTAATTTAAGTTCATCCCTTACAACCACATTCATTTCCCTCTTTTTAGGGGGAATTGACTACAACTTAATCATGTGATTATCCATCATAATTATAACCTAATATTAAACTATGGATACCATAGCTCTGTCCACAACATGATTCTCATTGTACTTCCTATCTCTTTGAGATATGCTCTCATGGTTTTTTCCACCTATACCTTTTTTTCACCTAATGAACCATCATGTTAGCTTAGTTTTGTCTTCATAAAGGTAATCCATTGAGCATGTATGAGAAAGTCTATGTCAAGAAAATTCAATAAATATCAACAACAATATCAAAATAGAAAAAAACAAATCATGGGTCATCCTTAGTATCCACAGACTACTCCCTTGAAAGACAACTATTGAAAACTTATTTTGAAATTGCAAAATATAAGGTAGACTACACCCTTAAAGGATAGCTATCAAAGGCATTTGAACTAAACATATAAATTTAAACCACTCCCCTAAAGGATGGATAGATAAAGCATTAGTAAAATCTAACAATTTCTTGGAAGCTTCTCATATCGATCAAATTCCATGAGATTCAAGCAAAATCAAAAGGCAAAAGCAATTATCAAAAGAAAAAAAATTGAATCCATGATCAGCTCTCATAAATGATAATAAATTTGGCAAGCCATAATTAGATCTCTTTGGTAGAATTCCCACATCGATCAATATACACTTTATATATGGACATGGACTTGTTTATACCACCTCTTTGGACACCTACAAAAAATGCATACTAGCCTTACTAATAGTTCCAGTTTCACCCACTATCCCTCCATATATCATATGCATGGGACTATGAGTTTACTTGACACCATATGATCAGGATGCCTAATTATCAACCTAAGCATGCTAATACAAAACATCTAAAAGTTTTATTTTCACTAAGCCAATCCAACTTTTAGATTTCACATCAGTCTTTACCACTAAAAAAGGCATTGTGTTCCTTTTCTCATCTTGTATTAATTTATGCAGTCCTAATTCTACCAGCATGAACAAAAAGCACCATAAACCAAATCAATGAGAAAAATTAAAACATCATAATTCAACTTTATAAAACATCACATGCTTAAACTACTGAGTATAATAACTATAACCATGAACATCCATGATCGTAAATCATAAACATGAACATCACATAAACTATAAACATCCATCATATATAAAACATTGAATGTCATACATCATATATTGAATAGTAAAAAATAATACATGTAATAATGTATCAAAATCTCTCTCAACAAAATATACACCTTACTACATCAACGCATAGGCTGATATCAAAATAATGTACCAAAATCACATATCCAAGCATAATCATGGGCCCCCATCAACCCCAACTGGCCCTATCTAGTCCTACACCTATACTTGTACCTAGTGGTGGTCCCCTTGAAGCCCTTACCTATCCAAAAATGGTTTCCCACTATCCTAGAGTAGTTTTTATTTCCCCACCAAACAAACCAACTATATACTCTACATATCTCATGGCTTGGGATAACTGATCTAGCACCATGTCTTCATAATATATATGCTCATATATAGTGGATAAGTAGTGTGCTTTAGGCACTAAATTAGGTGCTCCTATAGATACCCATATACCTACAAGATATTCCCTCACATCATCTCACTCTCTTATAACTATGGTAAGGAAATCATGTGCCTGGTCTCTTTCAGCTGTTAAAGACTATACATGCCCTTACAGGGTAACCACTTATCGTTATAGTGTGGCCACTTGTCCTTATAATGAAACCACCTATCCTTGTAAAATAATTATTTGGGCTAATGCTATGACAAGTGCTTATACTCCTTATCCATCTCCTTATGCCTAGGCCAGATCTATATCCATGGGCTACTGACCCCCATCACCCCATTTGAAGTCTATCATAACATACCTACCCTGGTAACATACCACATAACCATCATCAATGCCTACATCATCAATAAGAGACCTCATTAGTAACTCCTCAAAATTAGGCATAATCTCTTATAGCTAGGGTGTGGGTAACATAAAATCCACCTCCCTCTTATACCTAAGGAAATTAGGTGGGATCCCTTGAATAATCCTAAACTATCTCCACACATGATCAAATCAGAGAAGCTCATCCTCACCTTCCTTGAAATCATATATCCATTGCCATCTCTATAGACATAAGGTGTGATATTTGAGCCCTACCCATTGTGGCCACCTGATGTAGGGCCTTCATATCATGTCCCCAATTACGAGGCCATCTAATGTCCCTCAGAACCACTCAATGTCTCTAGCTCCTCTACTTGCCCCTATCATAGTTCCACCTCTCCTCCATCATAAAAAGCTAACTATATAATCCAATAGGAGATAAACCATTACTATCAATCCTAGAGGTCTCAGTACCCAAAAGTGCTCAAAGGTCTAGTAGTGAAGAACAAAGTTGACACTAATCCTGTATCACCTATAGTGTCTAAAACCCCAAAGCTCTTGGTATATCTATACTAATAAGATTATGGCCCAACCAAATATAGTCCTCCCCAATATCATCTCAACTAATGCACCTAATAAAACTATAATAAATTTCCCCCTAATTGAGTTAGGTAGCACAAAGACCATCAATGCCATCATCATCATCATCGTGATCAGGCATTTATCTACTAGAACCATCTAGTATAATGGGCTATGATCATCACCATATATCATCTCCATTAGGTCATCTACCTCCTCACCCTCTATCTGATATACTACCTCTCCTCAAATTGGTAGATGCATGATCCTATATAAATCCTCTAGCAGGATGGTGATCTCTCTAGTTGATAGTGAAAATGTGTTCATCATGGGGTCCCATCTCTTGATGAGCATGATAATCATCACAGGGTCTCATGGTAGATGATGATAATGTTACATTATACCTAATCCCACATCCTCCATGTGTTTCCATTTCTTTATAGTCATGGTGTCATAGACCTTGACAAAGAGTATCAACACCCAATGTCTCAGCCTAACCTACTCTCTAACCTACAATCATATCATACAATAATATATTTTAGTGTTTCACCTAAAACTAAGTACTAAATTTTGACCTACCCTTACCCTAACCCATTTTTATCTTACCCCATCCCCTTAACCCAACTACCTACCTACCCTAGTTAAGCAAATCCATAATACTCAACTACCCATCTAACCCATTCCCCAAAAATGACACCTTTTTACACCTCTCACTAAGAACACAATACAAAAACTACCTCACAAATTCCAAAATTCAAAAAGCCTAAACCCATACCCTCAACCATCAATGGTTCCTTAACTATCATTGATCACCTAGGGATGGTTAGCCCCTTAGGGTTGATCGATGAAGATTAATTTAAACCATCTCTGATCACTATCTCTACCCTAGTGGTGGAGACTAAAACCCTATAACTCCTATTTTTACCAAAGCAAGCATCTAAAACACCTAAATCACACTAACATCCTTTCCCACAACCCACCCCAACCCCATTTGATAATCAAAAGATTCCTTAAACCTACTTTACCCAAATTTTATTCTCAAACAAACCCCACCCAAAACCTTACTTATGACTTCCATAGCAAGCCTAAAATAGCACAATCCCTAAACAATCTTCAACCCTACCCTAACTAGAAATTTAAACACATCCCCTACCTCGTTCCAAGAATGCTACCATGTTTATAGGCCTCATTCAACCACTTTTTTGCATCCTATACCTGCCTCCATCCTCTTGATCTTCACTTAGTAAGTACACCACTATCTCACTTCCACCTTAGCAACCCTCAGCCCACCACATGTAAAAAAATCATGACAATTTACCAGAGCAAAAGCAAAAAAGTCTAATGAGTGAAAATGACACTTTTTACTTTTACCCTAGTGGATTTTAAGGTTTTACCCTGACTGTCACTGGTTAGGGTGATCAACACCAGTCAACCCTTGGGGAATTCCCCTAATTATCGCTAATCAAGGTCCCCACCTTACTTTTAAAGCACCTATCAATAACCAACCTAGTTTCTCAGCCATATCTTTCCCACTTGGGAAGAACTACATTTATCTTGAAGTTTTGTTGTATATTGCATCCATGTAATTATGTAGGCAACATCCATATTCCTTGTACACATGGAGTTAGCTCAACCATGACCACCAACTTGACAACCTTGTCACCTCACCATTGGTCTATTTTATCCTATCTAGCACATAAATTTGTGACACTTTTTTACTTGGTCCCTTAACCACAATGACAACATTGCCATGTCGACCTTTTGTATTTTGTGCCACCTCATGTACATTGACCTACTTGTGTCTCACTGGGAGCACTTCCTACCTTAGATACCTATGACACTTGACTCATTTATGTTTTCCTCAGGAGAAATTCCTAACTTAGATACCCATTAGGAATATGAAACTCACTTAGGAGACTTGTGTTTATGATTGTTCCCAGTCACCACACCTTTAGGCACTCATGTGGTTCAATTGTCACTTATTCTCCTTAGTAATGACCCTTAAATTTATCAACATTGGTAATTTTAGTCTTTTGTGTGATCTCAGCTATTGCACCATTCTTTTGCATTTCATATACAAGTTTGCATCTCACATGCCCAATCCTTATTTTTATCACCTACATCATGACCTACCATCTACCTATTATCAAACCTGTACCTACCTATGTTTACCTCACCATCTCCCAGTTTGAGGGGGGAACACCTCCTCTTACTCTCAAGGAAAATAGATCTAGAATTAGTCTCTATTTTTATTTTTTTTCTCATTCATGCAAGTTGCATAAAAAATGGGGGAAAATGTAGACACTAAAAAACCTCACACATGGTCCTAGTTATTGCAATACCTTTGGTTTCTTTTGAACCTCTATTGACTACACCTATAAGTTTGACAAACCTACCTACCCTAACCTACTTATCTAGTCCAGAGTCAAGTTAGTCACTTATCTAGATTAACTCACCTTTTCACCCATTTTAACATATTTGTTTCCTAGGTCCTTGATTGGTGACAGTCAGGGTGACAAGCAATGGTCACCCTAATTGGTGACAATCAGGTTGGATAGCTTTGACTCAATATGCAACCTACATGTAAGCCACTACCTTTATTTTTTAAATATGGTAATCTAAATCTAGTTATGAGCCCTTTGCATGGATGACTTATATTTATAAGCCTTATTTAAGTCTAATTTGGATAACCACTTCCACCTCTTGCTTGTGCCTATAAGAGAGAGAGGCCTGGGAGGTCAAACTATCTATAATTATTATCAAGAGCTCTTTGTATCTAGAATCTCTTTTTACAGGTCAATCAAGTTAATCTACATTATCAAGTGATATCAACCATCACATAGGGATTGTACTTGCCATCAACCCTCCATTAAGCTCCCAAGTACCATTACACTACTAAAATTAACCTACATTTCACCAATAGGTAAATCTGCATCAATGACCCACCAACTAATTTTTGGTAAGACAAGTATTTATTTTCTTGTATTCTTTTACCAAGTTTTTTCCTCCAAGCCTAATCTATCTCCTAGAATCCACTTTTTAGATCCCATCAATTAGCAAACCCAAGCCCTAGTTTCACTTCTAGATTTACTAACATGCAAATGGTGATGGTCACCTAATCAGTGATAGTTATCCTCAACCAATAATGGTCACCTGACCAGTAATGGTTAACCTTGACCAGTGATGATTACATGACCAATGATGGTCACCTATGGTACCAAAAACTAGAAATCTAATTTGACCCTCTTACACCCAACCAAATTCACTTTTCTATGTCCTTGTTTGTTCACAGGCCCCTTTATGATTTTTTGAGCCATATCCCAACCTGTTAACACTAGTACTAGTTAGTTTATCATTAATTAGATCATTTCTAGTCTCTTTTCTAAACAAGATTTTCTTGTATTTGATTTTAGTAATATTCTATTATTGATGCAAGTATCTTCTTTAAAATTTTATCAACTTAATTATTTAAAATAGGTGGATTTACATCCCTTAAGGAAGATTTCACTTGTGGGATCTAGCTCTCACTAGGCAATCCAACTTACTATTTGTCTAACAAATAAGTTTATCTTAGTGCTTTCTTATCTAAACAAGATTTTCTTGTATTCAATTTCAATAATATTCTATTATTGATGCAAGTGTCTTCTTTACAATTTTATCAACTTAATTATTTAAAATAGGTGGATTGACATCCCTTAAGTAAGATTTCACTTTTGGGATCTAGCTCTCACTAGGCAGTCCACCTTATTGTCTGTCTAACAAACAAGTTTATCTTAGTGCTTTCTTATTTATAGGTATTCCTCCCAAGACAAGAGGAGATCTTCACATATTTTGATTCAACGTGCACACAACCAAACAAGTTTTTCAACCACACCCATATTGAGCTTCTTTTCTCTCTTTCTTTAGAACCTTAAGCTAAAAATTTAAATGAAATAACTGTGGGTATCTAAATTTTTTGGTGGCATATAGATAGGTTTTCAATCACTGATTCTAATATAAATAGTTGACAAATTACATACAAAACATTTCTATATTTAATTATGACATTTATAAGCAACAAGAAGGTATAAGATCTATTTTAATCTTTTAGTAAATAAATGAATGTAAATCCTATGTTATTAAAGAGTTGAGTATAGTAAATTGGGGTTTAGATACGTAATAATTATAGCCACTGATATGTAATAGAATTGACTTAATTTGACATTTCTAAAAATAGCAATAAATAATGTAAAAAAGAACTTAGATGGAAAATAACTGAGACAAATGATCTACAAGTTGAAAACTAAGGTAAAGGCCAGTTTGAGTATCTTAATTAGATAATAGCAATATGTGGTGCTAGTGTCTCTATTTTGGTGATAGTGTCCTTTGTGTAGAATTATTACAAACTTCTGAGTGCACCTCTATTTGGGTCTATCAAGCTTGTTCTTGCATGCACAAGTTATATATCTTTGTAGATGACTTGTTATGACTGATGTTACGAGAAAAACCTAATCTTCCATGTTTCTATGGCATATAATTTATATAATTAGTAAAGTGTGTTTATTAATGAGGTAATCTAGACATCTTCAACACGCCACTATGAGAGTTTCCTACATACCAATACTATGAAGAGGGATCAAGACCGATGTAGTTATCCCCACCTAAGTGTTAGTGCAAGTGCAAGTGAAGCTATTATGATTATTGACTTGAGTGATTTGAATGTGATTAAGACTAGAAATATGAGTAATATGATCTTAAAAAGGTTTAAATGGTTGTATGCAGAAGTAGGTAATAATAGGAATTGATAACCTTGATTGCACATAACTTATTCTGAGTTTATATGTGTAATTTGCATTTGATTTACCTCTAGTGGTTAGAGGGATAAAAGTCAAGTATGTATACTATTTTGGTACTCATGCAGCTGTTAAAAGAGGCTTAGGCTGACCCTATGTGGTCTTAAATTTGAAAATATATCCATTGGTGAAAAGAGGAGGGAAAGGATAATAGTGAAAAAATTGGGACACTAGTGTCATGTAGCACTACTATCCCTATTATGGTGCTAATGTCTAGGTGGTAGAACTGAGGTAAAAAGGGATAGGATGTCAAAATGAGGGTTTATCACTACTTTAGGGATGTCTAGGGATGCATGTGGCCCACATGAAGGCTAGATAAGTGTGAAAATAGGCCCTAATATAGGTTTAGGGCTAAGTTAGGGATATGTGGTCTCAATTAGCACTCTTATCACTCAAGTGTCATTTTTATGTGATTATATTTTCCCCCTTTTATTCTATAAATGTATCAAAGTGAAATGACTAGGATAAAGGAAAAATAAGCATAACTAGACTTACTTAAGTGGTGAATCCCATGAATCTAGATGTTAGTTTGTGAAGCATGTTCCATTATGTATCCTTCAAATGAAACATGGATGAATCAATCCTTACTTAAGAGATATCAAAAAAAAAAAAAAAAATGAGTAAAGAGATAAGAGAGAGGAAAGAAATGAATACACCTCACTAGGTATAGGAACCAATGCAAAAACTTAGTGGCATCTTGTTTGTGTAATTAGTGATCCAATAGTGAATATCTTAGACTAAGCTTATGGATTTCTCAATCCCCATGTGTGGGTGGCTCAAGAACTCAATCCAATTTTGACTCCATCATTTCCCAACCCTAATTCATGGATCATGACCTATGAATAACTTGGATTGGACTGATGGTGTGTTTAACCCTCTTATGTAGGTGGATCAAGAACTCAAATAGACTATGACTCCATCATTGCCTAGCCATGTATAATAGATGCATCTAAAACTAAAACTATGTGATGTAACTAGAAATGTCAAACTATAAATTTCTAATTAGAGATGTCAAATTTGTAGCCACTCAAGTACATATTAGGCATCTTTAGGCCACTTAAGAATGCTAACTATTACAGATGGAGTAAGGCATGAATATGGTGTATAACCTGACACATGGTGTTTGATGTATATAACATAAATAATGACATTTAATTTGTCATTCCATTTGATCAACCAATGTGTAAATGAGCATAAAAAAATAATGTGATTCACACATGCCCCCAAATCTGATACCTAATTATATGGATTTTAGATTGAGTTGTAATAATACGTATCTAAGTATCTGAATTATAAATGGGATTGGTCATGTCATGCATGATGCCCTTAATCTAAGAAAGCTAGTATGAATCTAAGCTAAACTGAGCCAAAAATGGTAAATCTATAAATAAACTTGTGCAAACCTAGACTATATTTTCACTTTTCTGGCCAATCTATAATTTTATAAAATTGAGGCTATTACATAGTAACACCATATATTGGATAGTAGCACCATGTGGCACTAGTGTCTTAATTTAGGCATTAATATCTGACTATTATAATTTCTATTCAATTATAATTGATCTCTATGTCACTATTTCCATCTATGTTCACTTGAGTATATTTTTTATATTCTAAGATTGCATGGTGAAAATTATACTGAGTGCATTCTGATAGTCAGATATCTATGACAAACCCTTGTGAATTCTACCTCTTTTGAAGGGAGTTTTTAAACTTGTGCAAGAACTATCTTCAAAATTAAAAAAAACTCTAAAAAATTTGTGTTAGCTAGAGCATATATGATAGCTTCATAATAATATAATATAATGTGTATACATAGCATCAAAATGTGAGGTAATTTGAGCATAAGTTTGTAATGTTGGTGTATGTTATGTCTACTATTTACAAAGTTGTCAAGATAGATATAATAATGTATATGGACATCAAATATGAGTAATAACTAAGTAGATACCTAGGTAGATGGGGCATGATGTCCATCACAACACCCTAGTAGGAAGGGGAGATGGACGAGGTGCCTCATGACATCTAATATTAGAATGTGTCACAAGTAATAGATAAGTGTCATGGCCATGACACATATAATAAAGCATACATACAACACACATGAGGTATGAAAAGTAGGCCAATGGGCCACAATACAAGGGACATGGGAAAATGTCACTAAATCTAAGAAATCAAGACATATAAAGACATGTTCAAATGTCCACATATGTAAATAGTAATCAAGTTGATTTAGAGCCACATAGAAGGACATGTTAAAATGTCTACATACACAATTAGAAAGGCACACACAAGGACATGGGCATATGTCCAAAGCATACATACTATGAAAATAAGTGGCATAAATCCATAGAGAAATAACATATTCAAATTCCCTCAATTAAAACAATCATAGAGACACAATCAATTCTAAACTAGGAAAAATAGAAATGAAAGTATGCATGATCATGTAATACAAATATATGTAAGAGATAAGATGTATATATGCTAAGTATAAAGTAGTAGTAACTAGAAAAAAATATAAGTAGGTGTATCATGATCAATACCAAGATATAAAAATGCTAAAGCTATGATGTAGAGTTTATAAATATGTAACCTGGTAATCTAAACTATTTATATGGTACCCATAAATGGGCGAATGTGTCAAATGAATAACTTGTGTATTTGTGTATATACACCCAATGTGTAGATAATATAAAATCTAGATCGATGTAGTAGACCTGAGTCATGTAAGAAATAAACAAGCACTCTATAATAATAAGTGAAGCATGTATGTATGATAAAAATTGACTATACTAAGATAGCTAACACATGTAATGCCTAAAAAATATAAGAAGTGTAAACATGGCAATGCATATAATCTAGATTTTATGTTTTATACATAAATATTTGAATGTTTTTGTACTTTATAGATATAATATATGGATAAGAAACATGAAATGAAAATATATACAATGAGAAAAAAATATTTAAAATATGTATAAGAAAATTTTGGAAATAAATGAGATTGTACATCCAAAGTGCAATATCTCTATATAGCCAAGAACACATCTATGAAATTTGGATAATCAAACAATAGATTAGGTGGGAATTCATCCAATTTTAGATACTAGATCTTTATTAACTTAGATAAGTCTTCATCATCTTGATCATCATACCATTATGTATGTATCAGTGGAGCCTTATCCTTGGCATTAGTTTGGATTATATGCATCTGAATAATGTGTTGCTTGATTGTGTAAAATACCTCCCATGTGGTCCTAAGATAAACCACATTAGACTATGGAATATCTGTATGAAATGTGTGATTCTCATATGTGACATAAATTAGAATGCAAACCATGTATCCCTCATGACTAAATTTCAAACATATATATGATTAATCAATTGTGGCATCCATCACCTATAACCATCTAATTCAAAGTAAGTGGATCCATATCCATAGATGTAATGATATGTACAGATTAAATGGAGGGATCTACCTCTAACTGTAACTAAGTAAGTGAGTTTATAGCTATAGGATTATGAACTAGTCATGTTTCCATTGTAGGAAAAGGCATGAGTGCCTTAGAGTTATCTTTTTATTCTCTGTGTCCCAATGGTGTGAAACTCAATCCACATATATAGTCATCAATGTCAATAGGTGTTGGAATATCATTTTTGATAGCCTTAGAATTTGTATAAGAGTTATGGATGTATACTTATTCTAGGTTAACAAGTAATGGTAATTTTTCTATGAGAATCCCATCATATACCCTAGGTGGAGATGCATATACCATGGGATGGTCATCCTCCATCATGGGTGAAGGTAATTATGTTGTAGGAGGATCTAGAATAGGTGTAGGAATAGTCTCATTGCATCCCCAACCTCATGTGTATGCATCTGCTCAATCAAAATATTATGAGGTGGGGAATTTATAAGAACATGAGGTGTCCCATCTGAAGTTATACTTGAGGTGGTATGCTTGGTGAATCTATAATATCTAAATGGTTGATTATATATTAGAAAAGTGTATAAGTATTTATCATGTAAAAAATTGATGCATCTATGAAAGGTAAAGGGTATAACCTCCATAACATGTATCTAAGGTCTCCCAACTAATAGGTTGTAGTGAAAATGATTAAGCATTACTTGAAATAGTGTAGGTAGGGTTTTTATCCCAACCATAATATATAATGTAATAAATCCCAATACTTGTCTAGGAATGTCATCAAAACCTATAATATTCTTATATGTCTTTTGAATGGATGTTATATCAACCCTCATAGCCTATAAAAATGTGAGGTTACATATGTTAAGTCCTAAACTAACATCTATTAAAACTCATTTAATAGTGTTAGTATTGATCTATGTTTGAATAAAGAGGGGTAACTTTTGAACAATATATTAATGTGATGGAAAATCAAAGATATAACATCCTGAATGTCCTTGATAGTGTTTATGATAGATATAAATTAAGATGAATCTATGTCATGAGAAAAATATTTATGATTGAGTATTTGAAAAATAATATCTTTGAAAATAGTTACTTGTTGAAGTAATTCCAATATAGAGATATCATCTGGTGTGTTTCTCAACTAATACACAATATCAAATACTCTATGCTAATATTTAGGTCTTGTTCTAGTGTGTTGAGGATGAGGAAGGATGGTGGAATTATGTTATTCCTATATAAGCTGAGGAGGCATCATGTTATATCTAGTAACAACTCAAACCATAGGATCTACTATTTTCTAAGGTTGAGTAGTAGAGGTGGGATGTGAGCAAAAATAATCACTTAGTCTAGGTTGAAGTAAAAAAAAATAAGTCCTTTGATCCCTCTATCATCAATTAGTAATTGAGGGTAACTCAAAGTAATCCATGCAATAACTATCCTCATAATAATGGGACTTAAAGGAGGGAGGCCCAATGTGCAAAAAAAGATGAGCTCTGACATGATCCATGAGATGAATGACATACATGTGAATTTTTATATAAATGATACATAATAAGAATGTTATACAAACCCTATTAAGATAATCATGATGATAGGTTACAAACTAAAAACTAAGTAGATGCGGGAAATAAGAAGGGAAACCCTAATGGTGCACTAGGGTTTTGAAATAATGTGATCAAAGTAAGACAAGCTCACCAAATATTTAAACCTTTTAGGACTTAGATGAATGTAAATCCTATGTTGTTGAAGAGATGAGTATAGTAAATTAGGGTACAAATATGCAATAAATAAATCCACTAATATGTAATAGAATTGACTTAATTTGACATTTATAAAATAGTAATAAATAATGTGAATAAGAACTTAGATAGAAAATGACTAAGATAGATGATCTAAAGGCTGAAAACTAAGGTAGAGGTTGGTATGAGTTTTTCAAACAAGATCTAGGTGTCAAAAGACCTTTCAAATAGTATCACCATAATTGGATAGTAGTGCCATGTAGCATTAGTTTCTCTATTTTGATAGTAGTGTCCGTTATGCATAACTATTTTGAGCTTTTAGGTGCACCTATATCTAGGTCTATCAAGTTTATTCCTAAATGCATAAGTTCTAGATCTCTATAGGTGACCTATTTTGATTTATTTTATTAGAAACCCCTAATATTCCATATTACTATGGCATCTTATTGATATAATTAGTAAAGTGTGTTTGTTATTAGGGTAGGATAGACATCTTCAACACCCCATTATGATGAGATTTGCTTACATATTAATACTTTGAAGAGGGATCAAGACCATGTAGTTATCCCCACCTAAGTGTTGGTGTAAGTGCAAGTGAATCTAGTATGCTTATTTACTTGAGTTATTTAAATATGATTGAGACTATAAATTTGAGTAATATGAACTTAGAAAGGCTATAAATGGTTGTATGCATAAGTAGGGTAGATTAGGGATTGACAAACTTTATTGTACACAACTTGTTTTGATTTTGTATGCATAATTTGCATATTATTTCCCTTTAGTGGTTTGATGGATAAAATTCATATATATAATGTTCTTGTGCTTCTATGGGTGTTGAAATAGATATAGGTTGACCCTAGGTGGTCTTATATTTGAAAAGATATATGTTGGTGGAAAAAGGAGGGAAATAATAGCAGCACCAAATTTAGGATAGTAGTGCCATGTGATAATACTATCCCTATTATGGTGCTAGTGTCCAAGTGGTAGAACCTAAGGCATAAAGGGCCAAAATGTCAAAATGATGGTTTTGGACTATTTTAGGGATGTCTAGGGACACCTAGCATGCACGAAGGCAAGATAAGTATGAAAATAGGCCCTAATATAGGTCTAGGGCTAAGCTAGGGATAGGTGGCCTCAAGTGGCACTCTTAGCACTCAATTATCATTTTTAGGTGATTATAGTATCTAAATACATTATACTTATTTATTTTCCATTTTTATATTAAGTATGCATAATATCTATCATTCTTTTTCATTTTATATTAGTGTGTTTATTGTTATATTTTCCATAATATGAATTAGTTCATAATTTCCACTATTATATATCTCTTAGGTTTAACATGAGTAATTTTTTTTGGTGAACCTAATCATACATTTGAGCATGAAAACTCTATTTTATTTTACATTAGGGTTGTAAAAAAATATTGATGTTTCATAGCTATCTACCCTTAGGGTTTATTCTCAAGTTGGTATTTATAATTAAGTTTCAGTTATTAGTTTATACAACCTTTACCAACCTTATATTTCTGCAATGGAAGATACCAATCATGTGCATACTTTTTATTTTTATATACTTAGAGATTAAAAGAATATATGATATCATAATGGTTTTCATGATTGATTTTATGATATATAAGTCTAAGTTGAAATAATATGTTGAGATGAATCCACATATGATTTAAGCATTATTGCATGTAACTAGAATTGAAATAAAAAACTTAGTAAATCATTTTAAGGAACCACATGAATTTTTTTGAGTGATATTAATCCACATTTTATAGGATTGATACTACATTAGGTGTTTAGACTATGATTCCTACTATTTTTATTCATGTGTTTACACTTATGGTTACACAAGTGATTCCTACTAAACGTACTATTAGGGCACCATAGTTTACTCTTTGGATACAAATGACACAATAAATCCTATACTCTTAATATTTATTATGTACCTCATATACCTATAACTCATGTGACACCATTTACTCTTAATCTATCTAATGTCGATACAAATGATTTTAATCAAATAGTCATATAATAATTTTTTGATCTTTAAGCCATGGTTATTCAAATAACACAAGGTTATAATAGAGAATGTCATACCATGAAATCTAAAAAGTTATTACATATCCCTTTGTCCTTAGACATTTCCAAATATCCTTTACCTACAATAATTTTTCAACTTTATCTTACACAATTTGATGGTAAAGGAAATTCAGGACATCTCAGAGCCTTCCATGTAACATGTGTAAATTATGCATCTAATGATAAGTTAGTAATAAATATTTTTACTATGAATATTAAGGAATATACCTTTTGATGGTATTAATACCTTACTCTTTAATTATTACATGTTTTCAATCATTTAGATAAAAAATTCTTAGCTTATTTTTATATAAATATTAGTGATAAGGTCTTCTATGCTCAAATTACAAATTCAATAAAGGACATAGTGATCCCATTAGTGACTATGTGATTTATTCAAAGAATATTCTTTAAAAAATGATAAATCCTATGGTTGATGAGTTACAAGATATTTTCAATTAAATCCCACTTTTGTAAATCTATGAGTCTATATGTTTAAATGTTTTCAAACTTTTGATGCCATGTGTTATGTAGACAAAGAATGTGAGGTCAAGATTATTTCCATGAATAAAATTAAGTATGGTAAAAATACTCTAGCACTATCTAATTCTAAATATAAAATCAAAACACCATTCAAAATTAATACTAAATCTATTGATAATGAGGATAAAACAATAGTTAATGTGATTTCACAACTTACTAGGAGGCTTGTCCTTTATGCTCCTACATGGAGGCCATTTACATGATTATCATAAAGTCATCATAAGATGTAGAAAAATTTACTCGACTACAACCTATTTTCATTCCTCCACCTATGGAGATTGACATGACATGGCTAAAATATAAGAGTTTTGATATCAATGCATATTATGATTGGCATATATTAACTATAGATTCAAATAATAAATGTTTTGATTTATGACATAATATCCAAGATCATATTGAGAGTAATATTATTGAGAGTATTATTACAATAAAACCTACTAATGACTCTATTGCACAACCTAACACAAAGCTTAAGATTTTTTTGATCTATCTCGAAAGCATGAGGCATAAAAACTAAGGTTGGTCCTTAGGTACATATGACTTATGATACACATCCTCCTCCATATTCATATGATCTTAGAACTAAGGAGGCTCATCCTTTAGATAGATTTATTATTACACTTATGGATACACAATTACAAAAATATATTATAACATTTTATGACCATGAAATTATTCATGATGATTCTACTAATGCACCTTTATTTGTATGTGATTTCATTGACTCATATCCCATACAAAATATTATGGTGGATAATGGGTCAAGTAAAAACATATGTATTGTGGCATTACTAACTAGTATTTAGGTAATTATGTTACCACTTATGGTAGTATCTACAACTATTGATATTGTGTTCTTAGTTTTGACCAACATTGACACATTTTAAATGTTAATATAATGACCATGGATCTACATAATATACGTGCAATCCATTATTTGTTACATAGATGATTGAATTATATACATAATTAAAAAGTGGTTAAATTTTTAAAATGTTCCATATGATTACCCTATCCATCTAAATTCATTTCCTATTGTGTTTCTAAAATAACCTCTTGTATAACCTACACATTCTGCCTCTACAAAAAATGTATATTCTAGTACAGGTGATTTTCCTAGATGACTAATTCTCAAATGTTCTCTACATTAATGACCTATTAGATTTCAATATAATTTATCTAGTTTACCATGTCCTAAAATATTATTATACCAACCTTGTGATCATTTCCAACAAATAACATTAATTAATCATCCTAACATATAATAGAGAACATAGGCTAATTTGATTACTATATCTATGTATTACATAAATGACTATATCTATCATATTAACGATTATAAATATTTTATAAATTGTGATGATTTTTTATATTTTAATATTGATATATGTACCACACCTTGGAATGTTACATTTACATTGATTAACACATGACCTCCACTTGAGCATCCCATTGATGTGATCTTAGGTTAATTTTGGCACAATGTATTGTACACAACTTTTTATTATTTTATTTATTGATCACCTTATACTGAATTGAAATATTCATTTATCCATTCCTTAATATAGACACATACATAGGTTTTTTATTTGATCATTAGTATGTCCTTTACTTTTCACTTGATTATTGTATTTCACTTGTCCTTGCCTTTTGATTGTGTGTCTCAATTTAGACATTCACTCTAACTATCTTATGATGCCATATGCACATGCATCCTTTAAAATAGTTTGATTTTAGTTTACATTCTTTGTGTAATTTTGTCATTAGGAATATTCACAAGCAATATTTTCACAAATCTTAATTTTAGTCAATTAAAAACACAAAACAAATGAAACATGATTGAGCCTAAGACTCGTGAACATACAAATATCAGATAATAATGAATAAGATTAAAATCAAAAGTATGAAAACCTCCATTATAAATGCCTTTACATAGAATATGACTCAAATTTAGCATCAAATTATGTTTTTCAATGCCAATTATGTTAAGACATCTCCATTTAAGCTATGGATTATTTAAATTTGGTGATGATTTTGAAAAGATGATGCAAAAGGGGATGTAAGAAATTATCAACACTTAAATGTATATCTTGAGAATTATAATTACATTTTAATGAGATATATTCATAATGATCTAGGATAAGTGAGGACCCTTCATCTTTAAATCAAGATGAATGGTTGTAAAAGAGTCCTTAATAGTACACATAGATCACTGATGTGAGCCCTTCATCTTAATCAAGATGAAAGGTGGAGGATGATATTTGAAAATATCAAAGGAGGATCAATATAAACCCTTCATCTTATTTCCAAGATGAAGGGTGGAGAAGTTTCCTTATAAAATCTTTGTGAGAGTTATTGTGGACCCTTCATCTTGTTCCCAAGATGAAGGGTTGAGAATGTTCCCCTAAAATATCTCAAAAGATTTTTTGTGTTCCATTCATCTTGTCTCTAAGATGAAGGGTGGAGAGTAATCTTGTATATTAATTCATTTATTAAATTTATTGGCTCACCAAATAATATTCCATAGGATATCAAGATTCTTTCTTGAATGAAGATGCCTTTTGGAAGGAAAAAGATGAATTAATATTTGAAAGTCAAAGATAATTCCATTTGCATAGAATTATATTTAGAATAATGATTAATTAAAGATAAATTTAATTAATAAAATATGGGGAATTTGATAATAATAATGATTTAGAGAAGCGTAATTTATTGTATTAATTGATCAGTGAAGGGGATTAGTGAATTGATCAGAGAAGAATAACTGAATAGAGAAATTGACCAAAATAATAATAATTAACTAGATAAATTAACCAGAATGATAATAATTGACTAGATAAATTGACCAAAATGTAATTGACCAGATATTATATGGTGAATTATCCCACATAGAGATTTCACAAGGTGAAGTAAAACTCATATGTTAGGTGAACAAATGAATTCAAACTAGTTTATGTGAAATCATAGGAAGTCATTTCATTTTACAATTTAAAAAAAGTGATTAAAATGTAGTGTCTAGATTTTCCCCTATTTTATAATTCATTGAGAGATGTATCCAAAGTAACTTATTCTCAATAATGAGAATCCAAAAAATGTGGAGAAAAAATTAGATAATGAAATAATGTATGATGTAATTTCATCATTCCCAACTGACATGTACAGGAGATTGAATGGAAATATAAAGATATGATTTGAATGAAATTAGTTAAGGATTATTCCCATAGAGATGGAGTGTGGGGATGAAGTATGTGGATGGGCTATAAAAAAGATGAAGAATTTATAATAGAAGATAAGATTAACATTTGGACAAGAGTATGTCATTTGAGCTAATGCTTGCATGCCTTGATTTTTGATGATTATGAATTAATTTTCCTTGATTAGGGAAAATTGGGAAGGATAAAGTCCAAAAATAAGATACACACTTTGAATTTACATAAATAGGATGAAATTTTTGAACATGGAATGATAATTTACCCCAAACAGGGTGGAATTAATTTGTGAAATTGATAGAGTTATCATGATATTTGTTAGTCATATGATTAGATCAGATAGATAGAGATGTGTAATTATAGAATTGAAATGTATATAATTTTTTTAGAATTTATTTTTTATTTTTCACATGATAATATACATCATGAATAAAACACCATGATGACCTATCCATAATGTGTGTAAGGACTAACCCCCAATCTAATAGATAATTGACAACAATGCACCAATGATAAAAACCATGATGACAATGATGACATATGACAATGGATGGAATTAGGTAAAAGTGTATGATAATGGATATCATGATGAATATCTTGTTGACACAATGGATTGAGTAAAGGTAATAACAAAAAATCAAACAAACAAGAAAACACACAAATATGGAAATAAAAATTAATAGAAAGTAATCTTGTCTTTGATAAAATAAAATTCCACATGTGAATTTTTAGTAATAATGATGGTTTGAATGGATTAACCTAATAAAGGATACATTCAAGGGGAATAAGTGAGAATTGAACATCCAAAAATAAGTTGGATGCTTAAACTTACCCTAAACAAGGTGGACACAATGAGCTTGAATTAGAGCGATTTGATTTGATTTTGCCCCAAATAGGGTAGATTTTGGAAGGACACATCCAAATTATATTAATTTGATTGTAATAATATTTATCAATGATATTTTAATATATAATACAATAAAAAAAAAATTGGATTTTTTGGTTGTATATCTATTTTGGATATTTTGGCTTTTTCTATTTTTTTGGATGTTTTAATGTTATGAATGTTTAGGATTTTAGAATTTTTTGAATATTTTTTATTTTTTACCATATTAAATAAATGGATAATTATTATATTACTAATTATTTTACTTGAAAATAGTGAGTGTGGAATGTGAATATTCAGGAATGTTTGGATGATTATACTCATAATAGATCACTAGTAAAGGAAAAACATGTTCTAGCACCAGGATGGGATGTAATATAAAATGGTAGGATTGGGATGATTATATTGGATAAAAATGGATGATAAGAAGATGGGGAATCTCTAAGGAATATGTCATTTGGGAACCAAAATTTCTAGTCATCAAAGTTTCACTAAGAGGATATGCCAAGAGATTTTCCAAAATAGGGCTTAGAACAACTTCCACTTTCTCATTAAGGCCAAGATGAGAAGGAAAAGTGGAACAAGGTAGGATAAATAAAAATATGGTTTAGAACAAGGTAATATGATGGGAATGGAATGGATTTAAATGTATAAAAATATTCCTTCAAGTGTTAGGGTACTTGTATACAACAAATTATTTACACATGATACCAAAAACCTAGTTTTTATCATGGTACTTACCCAAGGCACTAGAAGCATGGTTTTCATCATTGGAAAAATTATTTATCTTTATATTTTAATTTTATTTTTAATTTTTCTCATCTCAACTCAATGGAGAATTAAAATATGAATAATTTTGAATGTTTGATCTCTATCCCATACTAATTCTGAATAAGTTCTCTACTATAATTTTATTTCTAATGTAGGGTGTACTAATGTTATTTTGATCTTCTTTAGCCATTGATTCTATTTCCTCCAAACCTATAAATAAGGTGTATTTATAGTATCTCTAAAAAATAGTATTTGTAGGGAGTGTGCATATGGATAGGCATTAGATAAATGATCTGATTGGATAATGGAATACAAGCCTTGAATAAATAATGGGATCACTATGGAATGTACATTGGTTAAAGGAAAGATTAATATTATGATTTTAAGTCACACACATTATTTTTTATTCTATATTAAACTTTATTTTAATTATGGTGAGGCTGATATTTAATTTAATAATGTCTTCATCAAGAAATGATGAATTGATTGCTCAACTATTGGTGCTTCGAAGAGGTTTCCACCAACAAAATCTTCTTGATTGTTTTGATTTTATTTTTCCACTAGCACCTTGAATAAGGTATAAATAAGTGACATTAATAATTCCTTTTAATTATCCCTTAATGACTTAAAAAATCTTTCACTAAAATATTCTATTTTTTTATTATGTTTATCATCTAATGCCTCAAACAAGGTTTCACTAGAATATGCTGAGTTTAGAATTTGATTATCCCCTAGTGTCTCAAACAATATTTAAAAAAGGAGATTGTTATTATACCTAAATATTATCTTGGATCCCTAAATATTCTACCACTAAAATGTCTCCATGAAATAAGTTCAATAATGAGTGGTTCTATTAATCTTAATCAAATTTTATGGGAGGAGGAATATCAATATAATGGATAAGATGGATAATGGTAAAGGCATGTATAATGTCAATGGAATGTGAAAAGGTAGCATAGTCCTCATAGAGATTACTAGGATAACTTGTGTCAATGTTGAAGGAAGCATACTTAAAAATAATGGAATCATCCTAAATATATTCAATCTGATCTACAAGAAGTGTGTAGTTGATGTCATAACATATACTAAGGTATGTTGATTATGAAGTTGATTTAGACTCAAAAGGATCTGATAGAAGTCTATAAGCAATGTTATAATATGAAGTAATATATTTTGATTCTAAAGCTGATTCTACCTCAATATGATTTGAACCACATTTTGAGATTGATGTTGATTATGCTTCTAATGCTAAATCTGATAGTGGTTTTAGAATATAACCCAATTCTACCAATGGTTCTAAAATAAAACTTGATTATGATGTAGATGTTGATCTTGATAGTGAATTTTAATTTGAATATTTTTCTTATAATAAAGTTGATATTGATTTAGATTTAGCCACTATGTGGGCCTATTAAATTTCATTATCTACAAGTACCTTTTTCACTATGAGCTTGGAAATGAAGGCTTTGGGACAAATGAATTTTTGGAATAAGGGTCTTTAAAGGATGGGGAAAAAATATATTTTGGATTAATAATTGTTTATTTGAAGATGGGTTCATCAAAGATAGGTGAATGGTCATAAAGAGGCTCTTCAAATCAAGGCTCATAAAAAATAAGAGGATAGTCAAAGAATGATTCATCAAATATGGGTGATTTAATGAGAATGTTAGAACTGGGTGATCTATCTTTCCCTTTACTTGAAAGTGAATGAGTATAATTCTGATTAATAAAGTGATCTTGGCATATCCGTAGTAAGTGATTCTCAAACTAGGGTGTACTTGGATCTTTAGTGAAAAGGGGTCCTAAGGCTATATTAAGAAGAGATGTAATTAGGGATAAGTTTTATCTAAGATAAAAGAATGCATCTATTACATCTTGGCTTATAGATGGGCCAAAGATTGATAGTTGACAAGATTATTGTGAATCAATCATGATGTATCCAAGGTCAATAATGCATTGGACATAAATCTTGAACCAAATACATCAGTTAAGTGAATAGCCTTAAATATTATGAAACTCATAATATTATTCTATTTGGTACCACTTATGTTTTGGATCATTTTCACCAAAAGGCTTAGTATGTGGATACACAATCATGTTTGTTATGACCAATTGGTATAATATGTCTTCTAAAGATTCATATAATGTATTTGACATGAATGTTGTAATATATAAGTCAAATGGGTGTGTATAAAGGTATGAAAATGGGTTCCCTTTTTCTATCATAACCATATTGTTCATAATATATATCATAATCTAACATGGATGCCATTGAATGATTTGAAAAATCAATTGAATATTGATTGAAGTATGTCCACAAGCAAGGATACATGCAAGGGGAATGACTAGATTAGAATTGCCCCAAGTAGGGTAGAGTTAATCAGATGTGTTTTAATCTCATATTGGACTTTGATGTTAGATTGGATTCAAATGAGAGAAAAGATGGATTTAATGAATTTTTCATTCCCAACCAACAATTATAGTAGATTGAATGGGAAGATAGGGATATGATTTTTAAAATGACAAAATAAAACACTTCGAACTTGAATAAATTTTATTTGAACACAAGAAAATGGTATGATGAGAATAGTTTTAGATTCACATGAATTCCATAATAATATGATTTCAAATAAGAGGTGTAATTCAAGATAAATTTGAACACCAGTCTTATAAGTTAAATTTTTTGACCTAGAACATGGACAAAGTAATTCCTCTTTGTGTAGGTGTATGTAAATTATGACAAAGTCAATTAACCAAACTCTTGATCTAACAACCCTATTTTATTAACTAACATGGGATTAATCCACATTCATCGAGACTTTTGATATACTTACCTTAAAAGAGCATAAAATTTAAGAGTATTAAAAAAACATAATGTAGTTATTGGTGGTTTTTTAATCCCACCCTTCTCTAAAAATGTTTGTATATAAAATATATCTTCTAGTGTAGTTACTTTTGAAAATCTATGCCAATGAATGTTTTATGGATGAAAGATCTTAAGATAAAGTTTGTATGGGATTTCTAGATGGTCCCAATATACCTTTAGGTATATGGGTGATTTAAAAGTATTCATTAATTGGATGCAATATTTTATGGGCCATTCACCCAAGGGTCTAATCCTTTCACAACCAATTCTGTTGTAAGGCTCTCAGTGAATTGATACTAGTGTAATCAAGGTCTGATGAACCACCATTAAGATAAGAATAGTGTAACTCAAATAATTATACCCAATTAGATAATGGTATTGGTACAATGTTGGGTAATGACATCCTAGTCACCGCTCCCTAAGGAGTTGCAAGAGAAAATGACACCCCAAATGTAGAGCCAAAATAAAAAGTAAGGCATTTCCATTCTAATTCATATAACTCCCACTAAGGGTGAGTGAAGAGAATAATAGGGAAATATTTGGGATAAAAAATGATTATATCCATGTTTCTGAGTTACCCTACCAAAAGGGAGAGAATATATGTGAAGTAATCACATAAACACACAAGCTAACATCTAAAAAAAGAATTCAAAGCAAGATGAACATAGATGAACATGTTTTATACCACCAAATTAAAAGATGAATTCATTTTTAAAACACTAATATTCAAAGATGAGTTCATTTCAAAAACACCAAATAAAATGTTAAAAAGTAACATATATTTAAATGAATCACCACACCCTTTTGGAATCTTAAAAAAATGAGGTGAGTAATATTTATTGGTGAGTCTTTTTGGCATGCATAAATCCTTAAACAATTTTTTTTAAAAAAAATTGAAAACAAAAAGAGATAAAAATAAACATTTAGTAACTTGATAATAAATCCTAAACTATAAATAAAATTTCAACAAAATTTTTATAATTTTTATATATAATAAATATGCATACCCATGAAAAAAATTAGATTAAAGAAAATAACATATCAAATGTTATAATAATTTTACCATCCATTTTTTTAGCTAAAAAAAAATAAAAAATAAAAGGTGATAGTAATTTAACCATAACGCCTAAAATATACATTAGGTTTTAAAAATATTTTAAGAGGAAATATTGAAATACCTCTACCAAAATTATTGTTTTAAAAGATAACATATAAAAAATTATGAACATTTTATCAACCATTTCCTAGCCAAAGAATAAAATAAAAAATAAAAGGTGGTAGTAATTAATTTGACTATAATTCTTAAAATATACATTAGTTTTCCATGAAATTCTGAGAGTTATTTTATAATAAAAATATGCACACCCATAAGAAAATTATGTATATATATATATATATATATATATATATATATATATATATATATATATATATTGTTCAACACACCTATCTACTGAGAGGGGGGGTGAATCAGTAGATCTCAAAACCTGGTTACTTACAAATTTCAAGATGAATGTTAAACAAATGCATTATTAAACAAATAAAATAAATATATTAGATGCATAGAATCACAACACATAACACCTAATTTATATGGAGAAACCCAAAGGGAAAAACTACGTTGAGAATGCTTCTAGAATCTACTATTTTAATCCAGCCTCACAAAGTTTATCTCACTGACTAAACCTCACTGATTACATTTAAGGACACTCATACCAAGGAGACACCAATCCCCTAACTTTAAGAGCACCAACTCTAAGTAATAACCCACTCCCTATACTGAGCACCAACCTAGTTTAATTTGAAGGCACCAACCAATCAGATACTTGAATTAAAATTCAAGTGAATGAACCAAATTCATAAAAGAATTCAAGTCTCTATTCTTTTTTGTAAGTCCAATCTACAACTACTCATTTCTCCTTCAACACACTTTTATGTGTCCTTCACTCTTCCTATACCCTTTATCTGAATCCAAATTTATCTATTTGACACTTTGATATTCTCTAATTTGACACTACTCCTCCATGCTCAAATAAGTTTCAAATTTATGCACCTAAGTCTCAAACTCCTCTCATTCCAAAAAAAAATGAATATGACTATTTTTCTTCCCTATTATTTGTCACTATGGAGTTTTGCATCACTTCACTTTGTTTACAACATTTGAAATATATAGGTGACTCAAAAGAATAATTATTTTTACAAGAAGAACCAATTAAAATTCCTTCAATCATCATGTCAGACTTTTTAAACTAACTTACTTCATTAGGTTCTTGAAGATGCATGACTTAACCAAGTTAGACATTAACCTTTGGAAAATTTTATTTCATCTCTCTTTATAGGACATTCATGAAATATTTTACTCTATTCAATTATCTTAGATATTATTAATCTTTAGCCTTCTATTGTGCCGATAACCATCGGTCACTTTTCTTCTCTAACTCCACTTCACTTCATTGGATCTTTCTAATCAATATTTTCATGTGTCATTCAATATATGAATAGGTATGATCTTTATCTTATCTTTGGTTGTTAAATGTTAGCATGTTGACCTCATCTCATTTTATTTGGCTTCTTTGAGATTCTTTTGCTCCTTTGATCTCTTTAGACTTTCTCGACTTTTAACTTGCCTTAAAGCTTCTTCCAAGTTACCCTTCAGAGACTTGTAATGGTCCTTATATCCTTCAATTTTTTTGAAATGATCCTTTTGGAATTATTGAATGGTCTACTTACACTTCAAATTTCTTGAAATGATCCCTTCAGCTTTTTGAATGGTCCACTTGCCCTTCGGATTTCTTGAAATGATCCCTTTAGATTTTTGAAATGGTCCACTTACCCTTCAAACTTCTTGAAAAGATCCCCTCAAAATTTTTGGAATGGTCCAATTACCCTTAGAAAACTTTGTTCGGGTCCACTTGCCCTTCAAACTTTTTGCAATGACCCATTTGGAATTTTTGTTTGGGATAATTTTTCCAAAAAAGACTTAGCCATTTTTTTGAAAGAATTCTTTCAAGACCATTTCAGGTTCTCCATATTTCTTGACTTATACGTTCGAAAGAAGTTAAGTCATTCCATAACCTTGATTAACTTCATTAGACCCATTTGGGTCCTTGACATTGCTCATCTCATAAACATGAATGAAGTAAAGTCATTCCATAACCCCGATTAACTTCATTAGACCCATTTAGGTTATTGATGTTACTCAACTCATAAACATGAATGAAATAAAGTCATTCCATAACCTTGACTAACTCTTCCTTGACCCATTTGGGTTTTTCACATTGCTTGACTTATAAATATGAGAGCAATTAAGTCATTCCAAAAACCTGATCAAATTCATTAGATCCATTTGGGTTCTTAAAACTACTTAGCTTATGAAATTGAATGAAGTAAAGTTGTTTTGGAAACCTGATTTACTTCACTAGACCCATTCAGGTTCTTGAGAATGCTCAAATTATAAACATGAGAGAAGTAAAGTCATTTTGGAAACCTGATTTACACCACAAGACCAAGTTGGGTTCTCTGCATTGTTTTACTTATTTTATAAGTAAAAACACTTCACAAACCTGATTTATACCACAAGTTGTTCAACTCAACCTTTGACATTAATGCATGATGGCACATTTTGCCTTTGAAATCAATGATAATTATTCAACCTCAATGACTATGTCCAACAATCTCCCCCTTTGTCATTGATGGAAACTCATCACTCATCATCAAAATGCCTTAACTCTTTTATCTCCATTCTACTTTCTCCCCCTTTGACATTAATTATAAAGAGTCTCTTCTATAATATGTCAACAATCTACTTCTTTCATAGTATCTTGTTTGTTCTAATCTTTGGACCTGATAGGTGAGAATATTTTGTGAGGAACTCCCCCTTAGGCATTGGTACATTAGCTCCCCTTTGTCACCTCCTTTATCATAAACTAGAAAAGGGACTACATCTTTCTCAATATTCTACCTTTTCTCTTAATCTAGGAGTTAATAATGTTTCTTCAGTACTCCCCCTGAATTCATGCCTTATCACTAGAAACTAGTGATGTGGTGTGGGAACCACTATTCCCAACCATTATCTCAAATATTCAAATTGGTCCTTAGATAGAGGTTTAATGAATATATCTACAATTTGATCTTGTGTTGGTACATATTCTAATGTAACCTCTTGATCAACAACCTTCTCTTTCAAAAAATGATACTTAATTGATATATGCTTTATCTTAGAATGCATCACTAGATTCTTAGATATATTTATGGCACTTGAATTGTCACACAGAATATGAATTGGTCCTTTAAACTCCACCTTCATGTCATTTAGTTTTTTTTTCATCTATAACACTTTTTTTCAACATGCCATTTCTACAACATATTCTACTTCTATTGTAAATAAAGTAACTAACTCTTGTTTTTTGCTCAACCATGAGACAAGTCTATTACCTAGGAAGAATGCACCACCACTAGTGTTTCTTTTATCATCTATGCTTCTAACCCAATCATCATTTGTGTATGCTAAAAAAGTGAAATCATCACTTGAAGGGTAATATAAACCATAGTCTACTATACCTTTGATATATCTAAATATTATCTTTACTGCATTTACATGTGTTTCTTTTGGTGCAACCTATAATCTGGCAACCATGTATATAGCTTGCATAATGTCTGGTCTTGTATCAGTAATATATAGAAAACTACCAATCATTTACCTATGCATTGTATGATTCACTTTAGGTGATTCATCACCTTTGTACAATTTAAATCTAGTTATCATGGGAGTGCTAACTAGTCTATTGTCCTCTATATCAAATTTCTTAAGCATTTCCTTCACATACTTGGTCTAAGATATAAATATCCCTTCTTTGGATTGTGCAACCTGTAGGCCAAGAAAAAATTATATTTCTCCTATCATGGACATTTCAAACTCCTTTTGAATTTGATTTTCAAACTCTTTCACATATTGTTGCTGCCACCAAAAATGATGTCATCAACATAGACAACTATGATCAACATATGCCTATTTTCATACTAAACAAAGAAGTTAATGTGTACATATCCTTTGATAAATTTTTTTTTTTTGAAAATATTAATCCAACCTTGAATTCCATTCTTTTGGTGCCTATTTTATACCATATAGTGCTTTCTTCAATTTGTACACATAGTCTTCTTCATCTATCAAATAAAAACCTTTAGGTTGTTCAATATAGACTTCTTCTTCCAATGTTCCATTTAGGAAAGCTGACTTAAATCCATTTGATAGACTTTGAATTTATTAAAGACTACAAATGCTAAAAACATTCTGATGGCTTCTAATCTTTCCATTAGAGCAAATGTCTCCTCAAAATCTATTCCTTCTACTTGAGCATATCCTTTGCAAATAAGTCTATCTTTGTTTCTCACGATAGCTCCATCTTCATTCAACTTTTTTTTAAATACCCATTTTGTGCCTATGACATTCTTGTCTGTGGGTCTTGGAACTAGCTACCATGTTTTGTTCTTTTCTATTTGATTTATTTCATCATCCATGGCCTTTTGCTAGTTCTCATCTTTGTTAGTTTCAACATAGATTTTGGGCTCAATTTCAGATAGTAAAGCAAAACTTACTTGTTCTTTGCTCATTGCAACCCTTCTCCTCATTTGGACTCCTTCTTTCATGTCACCAATGATCTACTCCTTAGGATGATCCCTTTGTATGAACTTGGGGGGCATCTTTTCATTTTTTAACTCTTCTTTATTATCTGATGTTTCATCATCCTCTTCTTATTTCAAATCTTCAATATTGATCTCCTTTATAGGTTTAGTCACTTCATTGAGGTTCTCTTCAACTTTAACATGAATTCTCTCTACTAGTTTATGCATATTTTTTGTTATAGCAAACATAGGCTTTGCTCTGAGTAGAATAACAAAGAAATATTCCCTCATCACACCTTGATTCAAAACTTATTAGATTTTTCTCCTTCCTTCAAATATATCATTTTCTACCAAAAACTCAGAAGTACTTGATGAAATAAAGATTTTCATATCATAGTTCATATGGAGTCTTATCTCTATTTACTCTCAAATGAACTCAGGTCAAGATGTATATAGCTATCTAGACTACCTCTCTCTAATAACCATTTGACAAGTCAAATTCTTTCAACATTATTTTATCCATGTGCTTGAAAATCCTATTATTCCTTTCAACCACAATATTTTGCTGTGGAGTTCTTGCAGCTGAGTAGTATCTTTTAATTCTATGCTTCTCATAGTACTCTATAAATTCATTTGAAGTGAATTCATCTCCTTTATTAGATCTGAGGCACTTGATCTTTCTACCAATTTCATTTTCAACCATGTATCTAAAGATCTTGAATCTCTCAAAGACTTGAGACTTGTCCTTTAAGAAAGTTACCCATGTCATTCTAGTGTAGTCATCTACAAATAACATGAAGTAATACACTCCTTTGGATCCTATTGTCTTGGTTGGTCCACAAAGATCAGTATGAACTATCTATAGAGGCTTTGCAGTTGAATATTCTTTATTTTGAAATGAGACTCTAGTCTATTTACCAAGCTAACATTATCTATATGATATGTCTATATGATTGAATATATTTGGCATTTGTCTTACACATTTGTTAGAACTTACTTTGAATAAATTGTCAAAGTTAACATGGCCCATCCTTCTATGCCATAACCAGCTCTCATCAATCTTTCCCATGAGACAATTTGTATTATTTACTTGAATCAAATTATATATATTTCTTTTAGTCCTCTTTCCTTGAGCAACTATTTTACCAGACCTTCTTAGCTCAAATCCTTCAGAATCAAATATGACTTTACAACCATTATCACACATCTGACTAACACTCAAAAAATTATGTTTTAGTCCTTTAACATAAACAACATCATGTTTAGGGAGCTTTCCATCAATGTGCAATGTTCCTTTACCTTTGATTTTGACTACTGTAATGTCTCCCAGACTGACAGTCCCTTCCTTGCACTAACTCAAATTTGTGAACTTACTTTTGTCACTAGTCATATGCTTTGAGAAGCCATTATCTATGACCCATAAATTTTTATCTTATCATGCAACACTATTTGGGTGATCATAGACTAATTTTTCTTTTTCCATATCTCTTTTGGATTCTTGACTTTACTTTTCTTTGTTGTGATATTGATTTATGAGCCTTTGTTCTCTTTAGGAGTCTCAATCCTTTTTACATTGTTAGACTTTGATTTAACAAGTTTTGTTCCAAAATGATCTACTATATGCCTAAAATTATTACAATTATAGCATAAAATATCTAGATATAGTAGAGGGGAAAATGAATTATTACTTAAGAAACTTATTCTTCTCTTAGGTACAATCTTAAAATCAATTGCTTTATGCCTAAATTGATTACAGCTATAATAATAACCATAAAATGATGAAGAATACCTAGTTGTCATTCTCCTTTGAGAATATAAAGGAGGTCTCTTGAGCTTTGTTTTCTTCACATTCCTTGTTGTTATGTTTCTTTTTGTAGCAACAACCTTGGTCTTTGTAGGAATAGAGTTATTACTTTTCTTCTTCTCTTTAGGAATGTGCTTTTTTTCTTTTTTGATTATTGATTCCACTATAGCCTTGAATTTTTAATATAGTTTCCCAGTTGTACTCAACATAGAACTCTTGCCTTTCTCATATCCAAGACCTAATCTTTCATTGGAGGGATTTTGTGAGATAATCATTTAATCTAGTATAACAAATCCTCCTTTCAATTTTAGGCATTTATTAATTTGTTCTTTGGCCTTTTTGAGCTTTTCTCTTAGGTCCATGATTTTTTCCTCCATCTTCAAGCATTCTAAGAATTTTTATTAAAAATAAATTTTGACCACATCCTCTATCCTCTTTACCTTCTCAACTTGAGTCTTTAAGCTCACTATCATTTGATTTGATTCCTCATTTCTTTTATTCAATTTCTCAAACTCCTTTTGACTAAGATTCTTTTATTTAGAATATTATTTTCTAAGCTTATCAATTTATTTTAAAGCATAGATAAGTTTGCATTCCAAATTTACTTCTCCTTCTTCTTTATCATCATCTAAG